>JAWQRJ010000895.1:0-17841 GCA_033557515.1 Diorygopyx duplodentatus
ACAGAGCTCTAGTCACCGATGCCTTTTTGTTGGAAGGCCGAAAGACGCCAAATTGATTCTTTATTATATCCTTAAATGCTCTGTGATTCTCCGAATGATATACGAGTACTGGTTTGCATTTTCGGTTGTATTTCCCGTTCTCAATCCGAGTCTGCCTTCTCATTTTTGAACGTCTCTGTCTCTTTCCACCATTTCTTTCCACATTTCAAACCCTTCCTGTCTCTGTCTGTCCACCTCCATTCTCATTCACGTACCCATAATTTTTATAATATGTTTTCCTTTGCCCCTGTCCGTGTTCTACCTTCTCTCTTTTAATTTCCTTCCACACCTCCTGAAAAATTATATCGCAGTTTGAACTTCTATTCATTTTCTCCTCAAACTGTAAGGCTCTCTTCCCCACATCAACTCTTGTCTTATCCATTTTTATCTCTTCGATTACTATATATCCAGGCGTTTCCATTTTCAAACCTAGCACCCACTTCCAATACTTCTCCTGGATCATCTCCAAACAGAGATGATCTCAGTCTTCTGATCACGTTTTCAACTTCCTCCCTTTCTATCTCCTCTATTTGTTCACCTTCCGGTGTTATTATTCTCTTTCACCTTCTTTTTTTCTTCTCCATCCAGTATCTGCATGAAATGCTTTCTCCACTCTTGCACTTGTATGTTGTTGCTTATTTTCCTCTTGCGTTCCTTTTTTTTCTTAAAAACTTCACGCCACTTCCTCAGTGTTATAGACTTATACAGTTTACTTATTACATAGAGGCTTATACATCCATCTTGTCGACACTGTAGTTCGCGTTTAGTAGCCACTGGAAACACATTTTAAAGAGAAACTCCTTTTGCGTTTTCAAGTCATGATGTGTAGCAAGTAGCATACCACAGCTTATAATTGCAGATAGGCAACCAGAAAGTCACCACGTTCCTAACCAGGTGGTACAGTTCCAGGATGTCTTGGACATCTAGGCATTGAAAACTGAATCAACCACGCGCTACGGGACTGGTTATGTATATTGATAAAGACTGGCCCTATTAACTTTTTGTTCTATGTTGTATATACTGAAGATGCAATCTTGGTTTTGAGAAATTTAATGCCCTGTGTTTAATTTTTAGGTTCATTTTAAAAGTTCTAACAAAGTTTCTGAATAATGATAATTTTGCAACATCCGCATCCGATATTAAATGTTGTTTAGAATTCGTATTAAAAAATTTGAAATATTTCAACGGTACAACGGACTCAATTCTGGACGAATTTTTGGACTATCTTAGACAATTATTATTAAGGTGCATTTAACATTCTTAATTAAACGTTTCATCTTATTTGTCTGATTCGTATAACTTTCTTGCAGAATAAAGAAAATTTTTGTGCCTTTAAATGTAGACGTCAATCCCGAAAGAATATGTCTGCTCATTTACGATGTGTTACTTAATAATGTAGAATGGAGAAAAAAATCTATACAAGTTCTAATTGAATTGTTCAACTACCCTGCGGCAAAGTTTAATGAGAATGAAATATATGGTAGCTGTATGGGTATAATTTACAAATATTGCAGTAATTTTGAATTTGTGGACTTATGTAAATTAGGATCAGTCGTACTAATGTATTTTTTATTACTGAGATGTACAGTAAATTCCGAATTAATCTGTAATCTTTTTTTAGCTTATCAATCAGTTATCATAACTTTATCACTGATTCTAATGCATTCTATGATTGGGTGGAATGTTTGTGTCCAAAAATACTACCTACGGTAAGTAATAAATGTTTAATCATAAAATTATGCTCAATACCAAATTTCAATTTCAGCTTTCAGACGAATTGGTAATATATGAATTTCTCAAATGTCTATCCCTAGTGTATTCCACAAAAGCTACCAACAATTTTCGTTTTACGGACACGTATATTAATCACATTATACTATTTGAAAAGTTCCTTAATGTTCAAAGGTTAAAAGAAAGTGCAATTCAAATTTATTGGTATATGTTGCTCGATTTGAATTCCAAAGGAATCTTACCTATTGTTAACGATTTTTGTGAAGGAGTTTTGGAATCTAACAATCCAGTAACGGCACATAAAGATTTTGTGGTTGTCTCAACTTTTTTGAAAGTGATTTTCGTGAGGTATTTTATTAATTTAAGAAATAACGTTTCTTATTTTAAAAAAACATTTTTAGCGATTCTGTTGATGAAAATGTGTTATTTAAGCATATGGCAAGAACATGTTTGTCCTCAGATAATGTTTATCCGGCCACTTTAAAAGCCATGTGCTTTTTGTATCCGAAGTACGTTGCACATCGAGAAAAATCGAAGAAAATCGGTAACATGATTTTGTCCGCGCTTTCAAATTGCCTTCATTTAGAAACAATACTATCCTACGATGCGGTGCAGTTAACATGGATTTTGAATAGCGAAAAAGCCATCCTACAGTACATGACAGTGTGCTGCTGGTTGAAAAACTGTAAAAACGATGACGTGTTACTTCTGATTCTGAAGAAAACGAAAAATTTACAAATTTTGATTCAAATAGTGCTGACCTGCGGGAGTAAACAGTACGACGCGGCGAAAAGAGCTTCTCAACTGCTACGATTAGCGAACGACCCGGAAATTTCGAAATGTTTGAGAAGTAAAATACCCGCGGCTATAAAAAATCCGGTCGCCTTGGCACATTTGCTACATTCACGACCAGCGATCGCTGAAGACCCAAAGGAGGCCACGTTTATGTGCAAAGTCATGTCGACTATTCTGCCCGAAATCGAAAAAACCGAAGCTTTCGTAGGAGCTTGCAAGTATAGCCTACTGCTGGTGTTTCACATGAGAAATTGCCTCGAAGCAATCACATACTTTTGCCTGAACGACCGAACTGTTTCCACCTTAAGGAATGCTTGTGTTAGCAACAAAGAAGAAGTTTCTATCGCTGGAATGGACCTTTTGGTAGCCCTATTTAAACTGCAAGTAAGTGAAAGTTATTTAATGTTAAGTTAGATCACTGTAGAGATTAGTTACAAGTATTTAATAACTAAAGTAGTGTTTGTTTCGCATTTCTTACTGGAATGTGAAAGAAACACTATGCGTCAAGGAGGTCTTCACTTAGTCAAGACACAAAAAGGGCTTTAGTCAATACTCGGCAAGAAGGTGTAAGATACTCACAAAGGATAATACACTTACTAGGATGTCTCTCTTCTTAAGTAGTGGCAGATTTTTTTTAAAGATTTTTTGAATAATATTAACACGTGTCACACGAGCCTCAAAGTTTAACCTGGGATTTACATAAGAATTTGTCAGGATATGCGTTAACGTTTGAAAACGCCCTTGTAAAATTTAATGAAGCAATTATCACTATATATCATGAAAATAAATGAAATTCTGAACGTATTACAACAAAAATATTGTATGTAGAATTTCTGTATTGTTAATTTTTGTTTTGCAGTAACCATAAAAGGCAGGTTACTGCAAAAGTGACTTTAGATGCTTTAAAAATACTCCTAGATGTCAAAAAATCTCCATCTGTCTCCATCTTATACAATTTTATTTCAACAAACATCACTGTCAGGAGGAAGCTTACATGCTATAAAATTTACATCATACATTATCTTAAGAAATGATATATTTAAATACATTTTTCCTTCCCAAATTTCCCCCTTATGATGGATTAAACGCAGAGATTAGGTGTAAATTAAATAAATATTTTTAATATTTTAATCTGAATGATTAATTTGTATTACTTTTAATAGCGTCAACTAGATATAACATGTAGCGTTCGTCTAGACGTGAACTTTAGAAGAGTACTAATTGGATCAAACCTACGCATAACAAAGGGTTTGGCATTATTACACCAAATCTTAAACGATAATTTCCCGCACGCCCTGATAACGCTACCTCAAGATGACATTCTAGGGCAATATATATTCGTCCAAGAGCTCGAGATGGAAGAAACTATGGAGAAAATTCTGAAAATTTTGATTTTATTCTTGAAAAAATACAATTACTTAGCAGATTCTTGTTTGACGCCAATTTACGTCAAAATGCAACTGCCCCTCATTCAAGAAAGTGAACAAGCCGAAAAACTATTTATTGATTTTCTGAAGTTCCTACTGAGTCACGTTGATAAAAGATTAACACGCAGATATTCCGAAAAATGTATAAAAGTTTTCATGTTGGAACATCGAGCATGTTATAATTACTCTTCTGTCGCTAATACAGATATTCAAACGTGTACCACGGGGCAGCCCAAGGATTAAATTCAATACTTGATATCTCAAGTACGCTTACGTTGTAAGGTTTTTGTGGTAGATTTAATTACCAACATTTCGTTCCGTTAAATGTTTGTTATAAAATTTTTTTGTTTCACAGTAAAAATGTTTTCATTTATGTTTTATTTTGTTTATTATATATATTATTATATGTATTATTTATATTTCAGGTTTGCATATAATTATTAAATTTGTAAATAGATGTTATACAGGGTCCGACACGATGAGCGTTCATTAGAAAGATATGGAGAATCAGGTAAATTAGAACATTGAAGGTTTGGGATTATTGGTTTTTGGGTACGGCAGTGTTAACTAAAATATTTTCAACTTTCGATCACTTCCGGCTACACCGGAAGTGGTACTCAACTTGCTTATTTGTAATGGAACAAACTGTATTTTATTGCATTTTTGTATTCTATGTTAAAATTTAAAGCAACTTTGTGTTACATTCCCTATACTGAATATTAACAGTTCCAGAGATAAGTCAGTTTTAACAAAAAAAAGTGACAGTTACAATTGCTCTTTTAAACGACGTGTAAAACAATAAGTACTGCAAATAAAGGAAATTTATTTGTTAAAGAGATGGCAAACCTTTATTGGAAAGTTTGTTGAATTTTTTAAAATATTTTACAAGGTGTTCAACGTATTTATTTAAATACGACGTTAAAACAAATAGCAAAAGTCATTTTTTTTAATGAAAATCTTATATTTCTACATTTTTGAATTCTTCTAAACAAATGATATTATCTTTCTGTAGAATATCCTATAGCTTTGTTATTGGGATAAATCAGTTTAAATAAAATGTATCAAAATAAGCAATTTTAATTAATAATTCTAAACTTAAAGCGACTTAAAAGAACAATACATATTTTAATTATAACAAATAAACACAAATAGAAATTCAACTGATCAAATCTTATTGCTTGTAACGATAAACTAAAAAACAAAACGTATCAAAATAAGTACGACTAAATAAAGTGTAAATTCGTTTTTTTTAAATTAAAGTAAGTGTTAAAAAACGCTGCCATTTTGCCCCAAACGCAAAGTAATTCTTTTGACAAGACATCAGATTGTTGTCAAAGTGATGGAATTGCCATTAATATTATTAAAAGCAGCGCGGACTCTACACTGCATATCATTCCTGGTTGTAACAGGATCTGCATATCCCTTATTTTTAATGTTACTCCAAACATAGAAGTCCAAAGGTTTTAAATCAGGCGAACGAAGTGGGTACTTGTATGGACCATTATTAGCGATCCACCTATCATCAAACATATCATCTAATACAGATGAAACGGCCATTGTCCTATGGGGAGGAGCACCATCCATTTCATAAAACGCACTGTGAATCTCTTCTTCTGGAAGATGTTACAGTGCTTCCCCCACAACATTTGTCAATATGTCTACATACCCCTCCGAATTTAAGTTTTGATCATAAAAAAATACACAAAATTGTTCCATTTTTAATGGCACAAAATATATACATTAAAACTCCCAAAATCTTGGAAAAACTCCCAAAAATTACTATTATGCCTGTTATAAAGACCGTTTCTACAAAATTTTGCCTGATCAGTCCATATCACATCCTTAGTAAAATTATCATTCTCTTGCGTTTTTAATAAAGACCATTCGAAAAATTCAGCTCGAGTGGATTAATCTTCATCCTTCAAATTTTGTACTTGATGATATCTGAATGGTTTCCCTTTGTGTTTTACTAAAATTCTGTGTGTTGTTCGGGTTGAAAATCTAAGAGCAATTTCGGCATATTTAAGTGGATTATTGCGATATGCAGTAATGTATGCCAAGACCAAAATTTCTGTATCCTCGTCATTGTTTTTTGAATCTTTTGGCAAAAAGGAACCATATTCCTTGCAATTTCTTAGAAGCCTACGCAATATGCCTTTGGTTGGATTTGGACGATCCGGATATCTTTCAGAATATACACGACACGTTCTTTCAAGTATTCTGTTACATTTTCCATAAATGATTAGTAAATTTAAGAAATCTTCATTAGACTCACGCGTACACAGAGTGAGTCTAACTGTCAAATATACTAATATTGAGTTGGCTCTTTCAAAGCACTCTAGATTTGAATTATTAATAGCTACTTATACGGATACATTTTCTTTAAACTGATTTATCCCAATAACATAGCATTTTAGGTATAGGATATTCTACAGAAAGTTAATATCATTTGTTTAGAAGAATTCAAAAATATATAGAAATAATGTTTTCATTTTAAATAAATTTTATATGATTTAAATATGAAATATGAAGAAAAATCATATTCCACACAGATTTTAATCCACACCACAGTATCCATGATTAAGAACTATGTTTTGTTTTCAAAACAAAAGATCGTATATCTGGTATTTATGATCTTTTGTGCTTTAGTAGATAAAAAGAAAAAAGATTTTCTGAAAAAACTGAAAACTGAAAAAATCTGCTCAAATTTAGTACGTCAATAAATTGCAAAAAAAGGAAACATGGAAGCAATAAACAAGATAACAATAAACATAGTAACAGTAAACATACTAAACTGTCTACCACATTTTTTATATGAACCCACAGAAAAAGTCTAGTGGGGACAAATCCGGAGATCTCGCGGGCCATCGTATGGGACCGTTCGTTGCAATCCACCGATTCCCATATCTTATTGCTAAATATTCAGCAACAATTCTTGAATTATGCGCCGGGGCGCCGTCCTGCTAAAAGAAAACAGTTCTCTCCTCTTGAATTGGTAGATCTATTTTCGGATTTTCATTATTCCAATAATGGTAATTATTCCGATTGTAAATGCCGTTGCTTGTAAATCGACTTTTATCACTCCAGAGTTTTATTAGGAAAAGTTAAATCATTTGCAATTTGATCGAGGTACCATCTACACAATGTAACTCATCTTTCATAATCCCCCCGAGCGAGCTCGGTCTTCCAGGTACTGTACTCTTATAAAAACTCCTCAAAAAGGATTTTTTGTAGAACGTTTTTGTGTTGTTTTTCTACAATTGCTATAATTGTTTATTAATAAATTGCATTCGGTAAGTTTATTTAATTATTAGATATTTTTAATTTTTTTTTAGGAATTTCTATTAATTCGTTAATTACTGTCTGTCTACGTATAACTTTTGTAACAATATCAAGAGATAGTTCCCAATTTACCGCATATATTTAATTAAGCACCACTCTATGGAAAGTTCGAGATGATATATTCTGCAATAATTCTGGGTAAGTATATTACTTGATAATTACATAGCATTACTAAAGGCATATACCTAAAAAGCACCTTGCGGTTAATTGGTCTTCTGCCAATCATTGTAATTTTATACTTCAAACATCATGAAATAAATACCACAAAGATCAAATCACAAGGTATTAGTGTTAATAAAAATATTGCTTTAACTATAAAAATAAAGTAATTTAATCCTACATGTTAATCCTACAAAAATAATAGGTGCAATGACAATATTTACATTGTAATTCTGTGTGAAATGATCCATTGTTAACCAAGTTCCGAATTAGGTTCAATGTAATTGGATTAATTTTCAAACACTTTTGTTACTAACAATGTTTTCAGAATAAGTGTTTCAATAGAGTACTAATGAAGTTTGTTTATTTTTTGTTATAGTATAGAAAAAGATTATCACAAATCACTAGAATGAAAATCAAACACACTCTTTATTAATTAAAATAAATAAGTTACATACAAAAATATACACTTATTTATACAACAGTTAATCTAGTATATTAGACTAGGATCTGATAAGCATGTTTTTATATGCTATCGTTTTGATAATTTTGCAGGACAGTTTTGCATTTTAATCACATCATCATCTTTTACATTCTTTGGAATGTACATTGTAACACATGCATGCTCCCAACACTGCTGCGGAATCTTCTCGCCTGAACACCAAACATCGTTTGCTATATCATATGTTTCGACTGGAGTTACGTCTTTATGAAACATGGCATCCATAACAAAACCACCAATTATGTAAATTTTTGAATCATCAGCAACTACATCTGTGTGGTTCCTTGGTGTTGGTACCCTCGTAACTATCTCCCATGTGTTACTCAGGCAATCATAGACATCTATTGTAGATGCTGCAACTCCCCTTCGAGTTGGGACTTCTACATCTTCGTACCATCCACCGCAGATATAAAGTTTATGTCCATAGGCGATCATTGAGTGATCGGCTCTTGGAGTTAACATTGGAGCGCATATCGTCCAAGCTTTTATTTCAGGATCAAAGAAGTACATAGAACTTGTCACATTGTCTCTATACATTCCCCCACTTATGTATAATCTTTCTAACCCGTTTATTTCTATGGACACTCCTGCATGTTGTGTTCTCCCACACGGTAGAGGTTCAATAAAATCCCACTTTTTAGTGTCGGGATCATAACTCTCACAGGTATTAGTACATTCTAAATCGTCAGCATCTGTAGCACCACCCACAGCATACAGTTTTCTGTTGCAAGCGTTCAAACTGAACCTACACCTATCCACTTTCATCGCGGGTATTCTATACCACTGCTCGTTTCTGGGGTTATATTTAAAACCGTAAGGATGAATTATTTCCTGTAGTGATTGATTAAAGCAACCACCAACGATGTACAGATAATTATCGAGAACAGCAGTGCCATAGTTACATTGCTCGTGATGTGGAATGCTGGTCAGCTCAACCCATTTGTTACTTCCGCGGAGAGAGTACCAAATTTGGTTTGTTAGGCCGTTTTCACCAAATCCACCTACTCGTAAAATCCCTAATTCCATTCCTCTTGCGTTGAACGTCCTAAAGTTGGGGTCAGATCCAATGGAATTTCCAATGGCATCAACACGATCCATCACTTTTTTATACAATGGGTGTATTTTTCGTTGGTGATTGAATATAGTGAAATGTTGATCGAGAATCCAATTTAGATCAACACGTGGAATATGTTCAAAGTTTATTTTTGATAAGAGGTTTTCTCCATGTTTCAGTTTTTCATTTAATCTGCAAGAAAAAAATGTCAAATATTTTAATTGTAAATACATATTAGGTGTATATACAGAGTACCCAATTACGAATGGGCCATACATTAACTGTATGGCCCATTCAATTAATTACTTACTCTGTCTCACTACCACTCAAGAACCATTTCAGTACAATATACAATACTCCAGACTCTGGAGTATCAATGGCAAGATCCAAAGATAAGGCATTAGAAATCTGAGATACTTTGTATTTTGGCCAGTCATCCAAACTGGCTATTTGGGTGAGCTTACGGCATAGAAAGGAGTATACCATCTTTTGCATTCTTAGTAAAGAGTACTCTTCTGCCACATTCAGCATATCCAAACAGTTATATGGCGTTAAATTGAGCATCAGAAAGGCAGCACATTCATTCACCACTGGCACCACTTGTAGGTACATCGCTGCGGCCAACATTTCATTAACGTTACCATGATCAATTTCAATGGTCGAAGTGTAAATGTAGTCCAAAAGGATTTGAAACATGCTTGAAGAGATTCCATGAAGGGTGACGTGACTGTTTTGTGCTTCGAGCATGTTGTCCGAAAACATTGCCTTGAAATAATCGCTGGAGGCTGCTAATACTACTCTGTGGGCTTTGAACTCTTTGTTCTGTACAATTATGGTAATGTCAATTAGAATTTCTTCTTCTCTGAGTTTATTCAGATTTAACATTAAAAAATCTGGTTGGTCAGGAGGTCTGAGTAATTCCTGTGGTTTTTCTGCTTTTGAGCTGTTGTAGTCATAGTCATCCTCCATAGTTCCTGGAAAATAAAAATAATTAGATGTTGCATAAGATTCCAAAGGACTAATTCGTTAAACCACAAGAACTAGAATGCAATTAATTCCCTTACATCATATATAGATAACAATTTAAGATACTTTGTGCCAGAAAATCAAGAATCAAGCAAGTCACCAACAAACAAAAGACTTTTTACAGTTATCCGCCTGTAGAAAATAGTGGATGTGAAAGTACAAATCAGGTATGAAAGGTGGAAGGTTACAAGATTTTATTGTTTACCATGGTGTATTAGCTGATGTATTACGAAACTTTAACTGTAATTGTTTCTACACGTGCATAACTGCTAGAAATGTCATTGACCATCAATCAAGCTACTGTATATATTTTTTTAGTACTCACCTGATACTTTAATTTTCAAGTAACACTTAACATTTACTGTACACCAAATATCACAGACTGGTCAGTTCTTGCACTTGAAGGTAAAGTAAACAATGATTACTTATGTCATATGAACTGAAGAAAATAATTATAAAACTAATATCAAAACCTAGTTTTAGTATAAAAATGTCGCTCTTAACTCGTGGGCATATTGTCGACTAACTGGCCGCAAAAGAATCTCGCAGGTATCAAGGCTGAAGAATGGCCTTTCTCTTTTGAGACAAATAGAATAAACTGGTTTGGAGACGCAACCAACTTAACTGCAAGAGTAGGCGGATTTAACCTATTAAAGCTACCAGCGTAGGTACTTAATTTCCACAAAGTGGACAAAATAAGAAGAAAATAATTCATGATAAATTACTATTGTTATGGTTATTTGCCACACCTGCGTTAACGTCTGATAATAAAGTAATAATTTGCACTAGGAATTCAATATTAAAATTACAGCTAGGTATTTAGAAAGAACACAAAAGCAACAAAGGTATCATTTTTGTGTATGGTAATTACAAAAATGGCGTTGATGATTAATAAATGTAATATTCTTAGTTAACGCTCTGTTATGGCTATAATTACAATTGTAGTATGGGCTGCCTAATCGCACTATTTATTTCTGCTGAATGTAACATTAAATACAAATTAATGCTCGGGAAATATAAGCAAGTAGTATTATTTTTGTATATGATGCTAAGTGATTTTGTACATATATATCTAATTCATCTGCCAATAATATTGTCAGATTGTCTCTAATTGTCCCTACCGTTTTCATTGCAAATAAATAACTTTAAAGAAAAATGAGAATACGGTTGTATAAAGAATAATGTAGGTATGAATCATGTATTAAAAGTGATTCTGTCTTGTTGGTAAGGTTGCTTAACTCTCAAAATAAATGATCACCATTTATATACAGATGTCGCAAATTCGATGCTCACCATTGGCATCTTGGAAACCCCACTAGATATCCTGAAAAAAAAGTGAAAATCGTCATTTTTTTCAAATGTGAATATTTTCCATATTACTTATCGCATCAAAAAATTTCGAGGGAAAAAGTTGTAGATATCAAAACATTCTGCAGGATAAATAATAAAAATATTTTTTACTTTGCACCAGTTTCGAGATGTGACCCAAAGATGTATTTTTTGAAATGAAAACCATAGTTGATGTTGACATTATTAAATTACTTGATTTTTTTCCCTTTCCAACGATACAAGGTTCCAGTTATATCTTTCATAGTTTAGGAGATATGAAGAAAAATCATATTCCACACAAATTTTAATCCACATCACACTATCCATGATTAAGAACTATGTTTTGTTTTCAAAACAAAAGACTGCATATCTGGTATTTATTATCTTTTGTGCTTTAGTAGATATAAAGAAAAAAGATTTTGCCAACATCTAATTCTCCCACCTAGACTTTACGTTAACTACACACCAGGCGGAAATAAAAACGAAACAACAAATATAAGATCCGACCTTTGCGCAATATCTACAACTTTTTCCCTCGAAATTTTTTGATACGATAAATAATATGAAAAGTATTCACATTTGAAGAAAATGGCGATTTTCAGTTTTTTCAGGATATCTAAAGAAATATCTAAATCGCTCAAAAACAAAAGAAGGTCTGAACAGCTTATATAAACACCTCCTTATTGTTCCATTTAACCGAGTCTGTAGCTCTTACCGTTTCCAAGATACCAATGGTGAGTATCGAATTTGGGATGCCCTGTATAACTTTTAAGGTATTTACAGAGATAAGTACTTAAGAAAGATATGTCATATCATTATAATAAACGTGAATTTGCGTTGAGATATGTGTTATAATCTGTTAAGTGATAATACACACATATTAAAAACAACAGGCACAACGCAGGGTCGCCTTAAAAAAAATATTTTGCAGTAGTTTCAGCAAATATTTATAAATGTCTTTAATTGCATTGGATTCAGTTTTATTTTTACGAAAACTAAAATTATTTGGAAATTTGATAACAATAATCCCTTTTCAATTAACAAAAACGCGAAAACGAAGTTGGAGCATTCTGTTTGGATGAAGTTGCTAAAGAGTTCATTTGATCTATAAAAAATGCTCCAGTGCATTTTGGAAAAATGAAATGAATTTATATCGAAGATTTCCAAATTATGATACGGGGTGAATGGCAACTCAACCGAGGTACCATGTTTTCTAATTTGCATAGTGTACCGGTCGAAAATGCGGCCCATAAAACCCAGTCGAAATGCAGCTAAAATTTTAGCTTTGCAAACGATTTTGGGCGTCTTGGGTTCCATTCGAAGGAAAGACTTCGCAAACAGAACTATTATTTTGTTGCTTCTTTGCTTCGGCTTCTATTGGCCTCTTCAGCAGAGGAAGTTCTCGTGTTAGTTGTAATACTAACCGAACCTCTAGACAAAGTGGAAATTGCTGAATACTTGTTTACCAGAAACTTTCTCCACTAGAAGAATTGCGGCTTTGACTTTTGACTTTCGTCTTTTGTCTTTGCTTTGCAAAACACTTTTCATAGTGAAGTAGCACCAGCTACAAATAAATTCGATGTTCTATGGCTTGTTCGCCATACTGATGAGAACCAAATAGTTCGAAAACGATTGAACGGCAACTGGTATCAACATTGAACCCTATGGTTAAATTTTGTTATAAGACCCATTTTCCGTCTGTCTATCCAAACGTTTGGAAAAGTCCTTTGACACAACCTGGTCGAAATGCGGCTAAAATTTTAGCTTTGCAAACGATTTTGGTAGTTGCGAAGTAGTCGCGAATAATTGTTTGGAACCACAGTAGGTACATGTGATTAACTTATGAAGTTGACAACAAAACTGTTAAACCTAGGAAAACAAATTTTGAATAAAAGTTGTTCCACATCATACGCTATATAACATAACATTGTTTATCGAAATGTAGGGTGTGCCATTTCATCTGGATACCACAAAAGCTGTTTTTTTAAAATTAGAAGATCCTGTATGCTATTGTATTTTTTGAATCCCCGGTGAATTTAAACATAAGTGTGTGATAGTGATGAAAAATCTACGCATACTAACGACAAAAATGGAAGCAAATGTATATGCACAATACTATTTCTGAAACCATGCAAGTACAAGCAAAATCATATGAGATTTCGAATTTCAGGTGACTTACCAATGTTACCTCCTGAAATTGTGCAGTTGACTTACCATTCATGCTGTATATAGGGAGTCCCAGAACTTACGTCATAGCCCAAAACGGCAGAATTCTCATGAAAAACTAGGTGCATAAAGTAGTAATAAAAATGTCGACGGATCAATAACAGAAGAACTAGAAGGTGCTAAAGATGATCAATAGGAAAGCGCCCTTGTAGATTTGCACAGCTTTGACTTTCAATTGTTATAATTTCTCTTGGGACTGTACATCTCGCAACTCTTGTCAATAATGACCGCTGTCACATTTTTTTTCAGTTATGTAATTTTCATATGCTGGGACGACCTGTTTCTACCATTTCTTGATGGAATACATGATGGAATACCAGTTTGAAGTATTCATTGTATTAGTCTTAAAATTACATGACTATCTGAATGTCTTTTGTCGGGGAAGCTTCATGCATACTCTTGCGCAGCTTTGCTAGCATTTCGATCGCAATGCCCGTAGATCATTAGCATTTCTAAATATTCAGCATTTGAATATGACATGACGTTTCATGTTACCTGCTTGTCATCTTTAACACCTTCTAGTTCTTGTATTATTGACCCCACGACATTTTGATTACCACTTTATGTACCTGCTTTTGAGGAATCTGCCATTTTCGGCTATGGCGCGAGTTCTAGGACACCTGTATTCATCGATGACAAAGTGATACAAAAATTGTTCACACATGGCATTTTGTCATTGGGAAAGAATGTATAAAGGAAGCTTCGGTAGCTGCGATTAGTTCTGCCTCAGTTGTTGATGCAGCTACTATTTGTTGTGTCTAACTTAATCAGGAAATCGGTCCACCTGCATGCGAGATTATAACTCCAGATGTTGATTTGTCTCTGTTTGTACAACCTCCAAAGTCTCCATTGCTAAAGCATTCCACTTCACATCTCTTTGGTAGACTATTCCCCATCTATTTTACCAACAATGTATCTCAGTACACTTTTGACTCGTACAACATCTTCTGCTGATGGATTTTCAAGTGTTTTTGATAAGAACCCAACACTGTATGCCAAATCTAGCCTTGTCCCAAGCATCAAATACATCAAGTATCCAGTTGCTCTTGCATGTATGCAAATTGATGGGTCTTATTGCTTTCATTCCCTGATGTTGAAGTTTTTGCTGATCTCTTTCTTGCATATGCTTGCTGATAAATTCTGATACAGTCCTCCATTTGTTCAATAAGACCCAAAAAGTGACCCGCTTTCTAGTTTGAATTCTGCTTTTAACTCTTCTATGAAAACTTCACGATCTTCTTGGTCACTTCATGCTACTAATCCATCGTTAATCGATAAAACCAAACTGAGCTTTCAACACTTTTCTTTTCTCGCTCTTTATCATTTTTCTCTCTGATATATAAACACTGGTCGATTTCACTTTCCCTGACACCTAACTTGAGTAGGAAGTTTCCAAATCGTTTGTTCCAGCACCTTGGTACCTGCTTCAATTCATAAATGCTATTGGGTTTTCAAACGTTATCTGTACGATCGTTGAAGCCTTCAGGTTGCTTCATGTAAATCGTTTCTTCAAGTTATCCGTTTAAGGATGCAGTGGACACATCAAACTGTGCAAGATGCAACTGTTCATTCACAGCAATACTTAAAATTGCACGAATCGTTGCAAGCTTACCTACTGGACTGAATGTGTGAACTTTCTTCACGTAGTAATATTTCTTCAACTTGCTGAATGTTCGCAGATTTTACTTCTCGAAAAGGTAATTTGACTTCCTTCAAACAACCTCTTGATCTTTTGACATATATTCTGTAACACTCATCTCCGTCATACCCTACAAGATATCCTTTCACAGCTTTATTTTTAATTTTCTTCGTTTTCTGAATTGGAACGTGAATATTGCAGGTAGAACCGATGACTCGAAGATGCTTAATTCTTAGTTTCATCTTCATCCAGAGTTCATATGGACTTCTCCCAGTTCTATTCAGAATACAAACAGCTGTTATAACTAGTTCTGCCCTAATAGTATATAATGTTCGAATCCACTATACTTGCTATGCTATCTGCAAGTCTCTCCGTTTTCGTCGGTTTAGGCCCGCTTTGCGTCCGCTGTTGTATGTGCTGCCAAAAGTCGTGGCTAAAAATGTGTGTGTGTAGTGGACTAGTACTTTTTTAATGTAAATGTACAAATTACTTAAAAAGAGAAAATCATCAAAGTAGTACAATGTTGTTAAATAATCGACTGCTTTTTAAATGTATTGGCTTACTCTTTCGATATGACTGTGTCCAAAAAATAACTACCTGTGTAAGATCATCGATAAATACTTTAAATTTATGGTTAATTACAAACCTTTTTAAATTTTGTTGCACTTGCAAATCCATTTTTATTTTTTATTACTAATTATGGTATACAATATTTATTTTATTTTACGTTCAATACAACATTTTGATTATGTGTTAGAGGCCTAAACTTTTACTCAAAAGTGGTAATGTAACCTTTAGCGAAAGTGTTGGAGTAAAGTTACCTTATTCGAAATTGTTTCATGGCCAATGTCCATAGCTAGAAGTGCACTTGTAAGATAAGTGTATTTTAAGAATATACTGAGAAAACCTTACAAATGGTAGGTTAATGTTTCTAGGAACAAAAATCTTTGTGCATATATATATATATATCATGCAAAACATTGTTTTAACATGAATAAAGCGTTACAACTTCAAATATAAGAAGTCTTATATCTTTTCACGGCAACAAAAATGTTAATAATAATAGATCTAAAGAACAAACGCAAATATTTAGATTTCCATCAACAAGTAGCAATAAACCGCACAACCATTAAAACACAAATTAGAAAGGAATTAAGAAAAAAATCCATAAAATTCTGACCACAGAACTGAATTCAATAAATACATTAAAAGCAATAAATTCCCGGATTTCTCCAACTGTAAGTTACTCTTTCAGAATAATGAAATGAAGCAATACACATATAAGAGACATAAACGCGTTAAAGAACACTTCTAACAAGATTCTGCATGCACCGTCCAAAATGATGCAATGCAATCATTCTGGATGGTATTACATGATGCACATTCTTTGATTTCTGCTCTGAAAAGAGGATGGAGAAAGCCTGATTTAGTAAACAACATAAAATAAATTAATTTATTAAGCAATTTTAAGCAATTTTAGACTGCAACGGACACACCATTAAAACTAAACAATAAGCAGTATAATCCCACAACAATCGCGGACAATAAAAAAAGAAAAATGAATGACAAAACCAATTCTTGGCAGATACTTAACTAAATAATTCTCATAAAAAAGAATCTGTTAAATATTTTAAAGATATCCTTTTCACGAGGCGGAAATAAAAACGAAACAGAACAAACAAATGTATTTCTAAATACAATATTGATATACGATCCGACCTACGCAATATCAAGTTACTCGAAAACATTATAGCAAACAAAATGCACAAATTATTCCCAGTAAAATATAAATTAACAAATGAAACTGGAAAAAACTATAAGTACAAGAATCATAATATTTTAGAAACTGAAAACATCAAAATGCAGTCAACAGACGAGACTATTCATAATCAGACTATTAGCACCTGATCAAGTATTTTGAAATGTAAGATTTGAATTGGAACACAGGCTGTATCATTGTATGGAAGTTGGTGGCGGTCATTTTCAGACAATACATATTCGACAATTTATATTAAATAGTTACAATCTATTTTTAAAATGATCCCAAGAGTAGTTTACAATAATAATGACAATATTATTGAATTAAGTGTCACTTAACTGCCTTTGTACTCGAAAATGTCAAATAGGAGGATTATGTTTCGATTTTACGTTAACAACTACTAAGTTCGGTGCCAGTAGATATCATTTTTGCTTCATCACTATCTTGTCTGGTTAAAAAGTTAAGAAAGGGGACATTTGCGTCCGCATATGGCTTTAATCTAGTAGGCTGCGAACAGTAGATATGAAGTAGTTGGAGAGATAGTGCAATTAGTTGGATGGGATGAATTAGTTAAGGTACACTAAACTTGTAAAAGCGTTTCATAGAATTGTAACGTGATGTGTGATCTTATGTTTTGTATTTCGTATTTATAGTTTTAATTTCCTGTTCACCTAATCGGAAATAACATCTGGTTTATACCTCTATTAAGCTAGCAGGACCAAATCAGCAAACCCAATCCGGACCTATTCAGTTATTTAGTACCCATTTTGTACTAATTTGTACCACCAATAATAATTTTGTACCACGTGCCAT
>JAWQRJ010000896.1:0-17838 GCA_033557515.1 Diorygopyx duplodentatus
ATACTAAATTTAACATCAATTGTGATGTTAAATTTAGTATTAATCAACGTTTTGTAAAAATGTTTTTTAAATGTGACATAACTTCAAAAAATCAAATCGAACACTGCGGTTTTTTTACATGACCGAAAAGCACTTTTGTTGCTTTGTTCAAACGATTAAAATTTTCAACAAAAAAGTTACTGAAGCTCAAAAATTATTTTTTAATCTTAATAAAACAGCATCTGTCGCAGCGGTGGTTTCAAAAATTATAAGTAGATTATAAAACAAATTGCAAGCTAGTAACAGATAAGAAATTAAAAATAAAACACGTTTTGTAATATTTAACAAAAAAGGTGAAATATTTATTAAAAATGCAATATATTTACGAAAGTTTTTTAATACACAAAAGGCTAAAAATTATACAATTTACAATTAATTAAGTTTATATTAAAATTTACATTGCATATAAATGTTTTTTTTTAATGCTCGAAAGTAAAACTTCTTCGACTATCTCGAAACAAAGCTTTATATTGGGAGAAGCTTCTTTCCACATCACATGAAGTAATTGGAGCGTATTTAAATGTTGAGATGTCTGAAGAGTCCAAAGCGTTTAATACTTCAAAATCTCCATTTTCTTCTTCCTTTTCTTCATTAAGGATCCGAAGAAGCCTGTTTTTGATACATAGCAAAATTTTACAATGAATTAGAAAATTCTGTATTATTAACTTAACTAAAATTCCAGAAAGGAAGGGGTCTAATAATTTTACCAATCGGTATTTTATGAAACTAATTTTAGATCTTTAACAGTTTATTTGTCTACCGGTTTCGGTAATTACATTACCATCTTCATGGATATTGTTTTCTAGTTGATCCTTGATTAATAGTGTTTGTGGGTGATTTTTTTTTGAACGAATCTATTTCATAGCTTTCGAATATTTGCATTAAGTAGCTTTTATTAAGTTGATGAATTATTTTGATATTGTCAAAAGTGAAATTGTGATTGTTGAAATTTATGTGTCTGCCAAAGTTAGAGTTATTGCTTAAGTAAGATGTTCTTTGACTTTTATTTCGTTTCTTCTGCTTGTTTCTCCTTTGTAAGTATCATTGCATGTTTCACAAGTAAGGGTGTGTACACCATTTCTATCTAATAATTTGGTCGGAGGTTTACTATTGTTGAGTACGTTTTTCAGATTGTGATTAGTTTTGAGGGCAAGTGAGATATTGAATTTTTTAGTTGTTTTTAATTTTGTTACAAATCTTGCCTTGGTATGCGATAGCTCTATAGATGTGTTTGGGTTTATTTTCTATATGTAAAAGTGTTTGGTTATTAGGTTGACTATTGTATTTTTGATGTATGTTATTAACATAGTGGATATCGTAATCATTATTATAGGCAATTTGTTGTATGATGTCTAATTATCCCCATAGAAAAAAGTTGCAAGGGGTTAGCTAGGTCAGGTGATCTAGCAGGCCACGATATTGGATTACTTTGTCAGATCCAATTTCCACCAAACGCATTATCTAAATAGTTTCGCACCACAATGGAATAATGGGGTGGCGCCCCATCATGTTGCATCCCTTTTTGCTTCCAAATTAATGTCGTCCACCAAATTATGTAGAGAAATTCAAATATCTCCTCCCTGCCAATTACCCACCTATTAAATACCTTTTGTTTGATTTTTTATTGGTGGACAAAACAATAAAGTTTCATGAATGTTACTTTCGTAACAATATCTGACATAAACCAAGAGTTGTGCTAAATTTGTAATATCTGTTGACTCATCCAGCTTAATTGAAAATTTCGGGCTTTCCTTTGAATAAGTTATTAACTGATTACTGCTTATATCCGAAATACTTTTGCTAACTGTACCATTTCTGTTATTTGCACTTTGACAGGCAAAACAAGATCTTCGCCAATTGTATAATGCTAAGAGATATATTTTTTCTGCGTAAAGGCATAGTTTTTTTAATAAATTTTTACTTTGTTTTCAACATTTTACCAATCTGTCGACATATTCTAGAGGCTTTTTGAATAGGCAGTATGTTTGGTGACTTATTAATTTTTGCTGGCTTCATGCTTTCAGCTGCCAAAGCTTCATTACATAATAAGCATAAAGATAGTTGTTTTCCATGATTATGATAGAAAATATACATCTATATTGCAAATATGATTCATTACATCCTCTTGCGAGCTGCTGATGCTTTATTACTAACTTCTGTCTCAGCAAGATCTGAACCTTTCCTCTTTAACCACTTATTCATATGTAGAGAATTCTATTTTAAAATAAATTTAAATGATGATCTGGTACCGTTCAACTTAAGTACGTATTTACTCACTTTGACGGAAGCCGTATAATGAGACTGATTTTAAAGTATGCAAACATATATCTATCTAGTGTTGCATTTAAAAAATCATATATTTATCTTGTAACTTATTACTGAGATAGTCTGTATAGTTGAAAATAATTTTAGATTATATTTACAAGCGATGGGTGCCTACAATTTTTCTGCATAACTTTTTTCTTTATTTTAACGCACGATAGTCGATAATGGACTTTATCGGTTTGCTGGGACACCAGTATACAGAAACTTTTTAAGCCTGAATTTTCTGATTTGATTGGTTAATATCAGATCAGAGAATTCAGATTTAAAAAGTACAATTCTTCGATCTGATTGGCTATTGATTCGTTAATGGCTCCTTATTTTGACAGTGATAATGCAACAGTAAAGATGCTAACTGTTTAAAAACTATACATTCAATAGATATAGGACAAGTAATAAACTAACGCTAATACATAATAGTGCATTACATAAATTAAGACACTATCAATTACCTTGAATTTAAACAAAAAGCAAATCTGAAAAGAAACAGCATCCATAAAAAATATATTTTTTAATTGGGAATTGGCTATTGTAGGTTTTACAATGTATTATGTGTTTTGGAAATAATATACATTTAAATATAGAATTATTTAATGTCACATTTGTTCTAATACTATCTGAGAACATGTTACAGTGTATCATGTTATAGTTATTCAATTTACTGATAAATACAGCTTTGGTATTCAACGTTTGAGCATTGTTAATTTTTGCAATGTTCCAGAATCAAAATTGATATTTAATTTGATCATTCAAATTAAACAATATTTAAAAAAAAATAGCAATATTTCTTTTTTCTATCCTCTGAAAGTTGGTTGCAGTACACAATCTCCATATTTATATCTGATAATAGATAGGAAATATGTTTTATAAACTTTCAACTTTGGTTTATACGATAGAAAATCTCTGTTATTGGTACAAATAATATGTAGGGTCCGACAAATGTTTAACAATAGGTGATTTCAATGTATAAACAAAATACAGGAAGGGTTTAAAAATATCAAAGGTGTTACGAGTTATTCTGTTTAATTGTGATAAACTCAAATTTGCATTTTTTGAAATACCACACCAGTTATATTGTAATTAATTCCAAAGAAGTCTGCGGTATGCTCTTTACATCGAATGAATGTTTACAGTTTTTTAAGAATGTTATCATTTGGTTATTTAGAAGAATATTCTTGATTTCACTAATTAAATGATCAAAAGACCAATCTTCAACTTAAAATAAACATTTCAAATCTTCTGTTTTCCATTGTAAGAGATGTTCCAGCTATAAATTTCCAGAAAATTAGCTAGTGACCTAACCGAACATCGAGGCAATTTATAACATTACTTAATCATTCTATTTTTAAGTTAAATGTAGCTAAAAATGTAGTACATTACTAAAATTTTTCATGGTCATTATTTTCCTTGCTTCATTTCTACTATACAAGCTTTTAAACGCTCTATATAGATTATGAAAACTATACTTATAAAGAGTTAATCACAAGCTTTTTCTAAATTTACAGCAATGCAATCTAAATGGGAAGTCTATTAAAAAAAATTAAGGGCTATATACAGGGTGATTCTCAACCTATACGCATAAACTTGTGAATTTATTCCTCATGATAAATAATGACTAATAGGCAAAATAAAATGTAATAAAAGTTTTTTTAGTTTCCTAGATATGCGTGAAATTAAAAATAACAAGGTAAGCTGAGTCATACGTATTTTGTTACTATGTTGATAGCAAACGACTGCAGTTATGTAAAACTGACATTAGTTGTGCTTGTGTCATAACTTAAAAATAATAGCGCACAATTTCTCTAACGAATAACTAATGGATATGGTACTAACATACGGGAATCGGGACAAAATTCTGTGGTTGCGGCTCGTCTCTATCCAGAACGATTTCAACAAAGATATCATCCGTCACGTGAATATTTTTTAGGGCCCTGACAATATGGAGGAGCAGTTAGACCTGAACGCATATTTAATCCGCATCGAAAATTTTCTCCAGATTTATTTGTATTACAGTTGCGGTTCAATATTAAATCATTTTGAGGTATGCGCCATGATTATAACTTATTATTGACAATCTTTGGAAATGACGTAACAAAATTACGTATAAAGCTTTTCGTGTATGTTAATTCATCGCACCATTCTCTTTAAAAATCGAAAAAGCGTGAATGTTAAATTTCAACATTGAAAATGTTTAAACAATTTAAAAAATTGTTGTCTCTCCTGGTTGTTCTTTTTTTATGACAATTGGTGTTTAACAGTCTAATTGTTACCGTGCACAGTAGTAACAATTAAAAGTTTTGATGCGAAACGTTGCAACAAAAAACATTCCATTCGCTACATCTTTCGGTTTCCTTTTTCCCCGTTTTCTACTCACCCATATATCGCATACTAAAAATTGAGCAAAAACGCCGCCGGAATCCTACGAAATAAATCAACTTTTCACGCCCCAATGGAACCTAATTTTTCTTCTCAAACCCTCGCCGAAATGATGGATCCGTTTCAGATGGAACCATCGCGACAGGCATGGGTTGGGGTTTTTACGAAGTATACAGCCAGGATATCTGAGTTTTTCGTAACCCCGTAGCCTGAATATCGTTCCCAGCTTCACTCACCGGATTACCTGTTCCGGACCCTCTATCGGTGGCGCGTATCTCGCTCTGGAATGCTTTTTATCTTTGACGAGCGCGTAAAGGCGCTGGAACGCATCTCGCTGGATGAAATTAGTTTATCCCTAAAAAATGATGTAGCACTCCCAGCATGATTGACTGGCAACTCACATCGCTCCTTCAGTAGTAATCTACGCTGTATACATTTCGTCTTCATTTCTCGTCTCGTACGAGGTTTATTTTTTATTTAGAATCACAAACTGAAATACTGAAAGCTACATGTAGACTGGATTGGCCTATACTTTCTTCGTTGTATCGACTGTCAGGATGGATGAAGAATATTTCAACCAATGTAAGTTGTTTAAAACCATGGTTGCGTTGACTCGATTCTTTTTGATTTGTATTTGTATTTGCATATCACATTATTTATTATTATATGTATCGAGTACCAGAAAACCCTCCTTCATATCATTTACAGATTCCTATAGGTACTTGATAAAATCGAACATCCACACATCTGTGGAGCATTACAATAACAAGAAATCAATCAATAGTGTATAAAGGTTCAAAATATTTAGAGAAGGCAGTAGAAAAAACTTTTTGAGTTATTCTATCTATTGTTGCAACTAGTTTTGCTGTCGACCTATTCTTTTTTTAATCAATTTTTGAATTTGTACGGATCTTTATGGGAAATTTTCGATTTTCGATTAAATCGAAGAGTAATAGCAAATTGATCATTAGCACATTTGAGTGGTAAGCTAGTATTATTGGGATAAAGATACCACTCAGGCATTACAGAATTTAAATATCTATTACTATTCAACATATTATGAGTTTTTATTGGTACACACTCTTAGATGGAATTTGTACCTCCATGTATTCGACTCATCATACTTGCATATTTCTTCGTATTTCGTACGCATTAGCATACTACAGGCAGTACTCTCGCTAGAGTGAATATCTTATGTTTCCAGGGGCTATATTTACAGAGGACCAGAAAGACAGCACTACGGAATTAGCCTTCAAGTATGCCGTTTACAAAATCAACAAGGATAAGACCCTCCTGCCGCGAACCTCCCTGGTCTACGATATCCAATACGTGCCCAGAGATGACAGCTTCCACGCCAGCAAGAAGGGTGAGTGACGACATGTTTACCTCAGGTCCGGATCGGGTTGCATGCATGTACACGATATACCCCAAAACCGATTATTCCCCCTTGCCGACACAGTTTTGCTCGGTATACACTAGCCCATGCCAATTACTGAATAATGGATCACTTAGCAATTTGGTGAAAAATGTAAATGGCTGTTTTCCATCGTTTAAGTACTCGTCACTTATTTCTTGGTGAACATAGCAATTTTTGTACGTATTTAATATTGATATCATATTAATTGAGTTGAATATCAATACTTTTAACGGAGACCCTGCATACATTTGGAGTCATCAGTGAACAGCACTAAAGAAATTTTCTTAAACTGTTCTCATACTATGTTAGCGACCAAAAATAGAACATTTGTCTCATAAACTGTTAGCAAAAGACATTTCTGGCTTTGGGTACTTCTAAAACCACAAAAGAGACCGTTTTTGACTTTTTGTGCACAGTAGTAATCATAAAGAATTTAAATCTGGCCATCCTTTCACATCACTCCTTTGAGTATACATTCCAAGGAGTGAGGTTTACTCGAAGGTATTCACTGAATGATATTAATCTGTAAGTGATGCCTTCAATCGGGTAGATTACAATCAGGCAGAGTCAATTTATCAATTTGAAAGAAAGTATCCAGTTCAAACACTATCTCTGTGGCTTTTCCAAATGAGTTCAGATGAAAATCGGATTTTCATTAATTGTGAACCACATTGGCCACATTGTTCATAAATTGTGGCCAATATGAACAATGTTATAAACAGGCTATTTCATGTTTACGAATAATTTTAACTGTAAAAAGCTGTGACAGATTTGTCTTTTTGTTGTCTTGTTGCAAAGAATCTGTTGCAAAGAACAGTGGTTGTAAAGAACAGTGGATTTTTCTTACAAAAGATTGGATAATAAATTTTAATGGGGTAACAGATAATGGCAGAAAAATGAGCAGACTTTCTACAAATTGTGAAACTATGTCGTGAATCTGGATGGAAAACTTCTGACACAGATTAAATATTCACGAATCATTCAAGAAAGTTTAGATTGGGAGAACGTATCAATCCAGAAATCAGAACAAATTTCGATCACTACCGACGTGAAGTACAAGAGATGAATGGATATAGAGGATATAATAAACGTCCACCAGGTGCAGGACAACGTGGTATAATTTTGCATATTTTCAATAAAGATGGTTTTTTGGACGGGGCCTTTTCAATGTGTTTCGTTGGAGTAAGGTGGCGCCGGTTATCACAATGAAATGAACAAGAAACATTTCAAGGAATTGTTTAGATATGTTTTAACTGTAATCCCCGATTAGTCGGGCACTGACATTGAGAAAGCACCGTATTATACAACGTTGGATCCACAATCTTGGAAATCCCACAAACTGCTTGGACTAAAGCGCGCATTGTTCAATAGTTAAGGAGAATTCAATGAATTGTTAAATTCTTACTGTTACCGTTGTCAGTAAAAAACACAGTGAGACAATTAAACACCACTTAATAATACTTACGTAATAATACTTTGCGTTTGTGCCAAAAGACTAAAATATTTGTAGTTTGATTTGGATAAATTGCATAAAACACGCCCAGAAAGCTGATGATATGTCCAGACAAAGATATCAGCTTGTAGAAGTGCAGAGAGGATCCTTAATCGTGTATTTAAATAGACGACCCCAATGATGAGAATGCAGCAGATATAGCCAACACATTTGCACACAAAACGTAAGTAAAAAAGTAAAAAGTAATGTAAAAAGTAAGTACATGATATGCCTTGTCATGTCGGTGCATGGGTGTATTTCTGCAATGACCACAACAGTGAAACCTAACCAAATAAGTCTAATATTTATACCGAATAAGGGGTCTTATGTTTTTGAGGAAGAGATATTTTCTGCAAAAGTTATCCTAACGTTCTTCGCGTTATGCTGTTTGTCCTCTACTTGTATTTTCTAAAAACTAGTCCCTGTCCTTTAACTGGAGTAATTGATATTTTTAGGGGGGTATATTTCGTTATCTTTCCAATGATATACATTTGATGTTCAAACAGTTGCATGCCTTAAACAAACTTGGTCGGTGTGGATCACTCACACAACTTTCTCTCACCCAACCCTCCGATGTCTAAACGTTGCAACTTTGGGGAAATAAATATTTAACAAGGATATTAGGATTGTGCCTCAAAACAAAAATATTCTGAATATGATAATTACCCAACAAATCTTTTCTCTATGTTTGTTTTATTTCTTGTTCCCATTTATAATACTTATGCAGAAATATACGACAATGTAAAATACCGAGCGCCATCTTCCAGAGAATGTCCGTAGTTTCTTTTTACATAAAATAAAGCATTATACCTAGTACAGTTTTCTTTCGTAAACGCTTGTAATGATAAAATTCAGTACTTCATCAGTACTTTGTAATATGGAGAGATTGTTGTCACTTTGACGTTTCCATTATTTTAGGTTAAATAACTGTTGACGTTTGTATTACAAATTTAAAACTCGTCTGTAGGCAGCACTCGTAAGTTAAAAAAAATCTACACGAGAAATAACTACTTTCAATCATTAATCAGTTTGAGTAATCAGTTTTCTGCTGATGTCGTACCTGATTAACTCGGAAATATCGTATTACTTGAACAGTACGTTCAGTTTTAAATTTTCTTCGGACACCCATATAAACGCCAAGTCAAAGATTAACATAGATCTTACCGTCGCGATACATTGCTCAAGTAAGTTGCCTTCTGGGAGTGTTTAATTAACCTATATGCCTACATTGAAAGTTGTCGTTCAGATATCGGAGCGAACATATTAGATTTTACTGACCAAAATGCTTTTAAATTAAAAGGAAGAGGAAAAGGAAAAGGAAGAGGAAGATTCTTGGTTTGAATTGGCGCCTAATCAAAGGCGACAGCTTGAGAGCGAGCAACATTTTAATATTTATTTACTCGAGGAATATCATGCAATTAGGGTGAGAGTTTTATTGAACCAGCATTATTATTCTTATGATAGTATTATTCTTCGGCACTAGAATTATATTATTCTTACACTTTTTAATGCTAAAATGAGTGCCATTCTTACACGATCTTCGTCAAAGGTTCATATTTATATATACAACCAACTGTCAAAGCAAGGACCATTAACAGTATTACCAACATATCATTTTCACTATAGCTTAAAAAACTAGGACTCGTATTACTAACCTCCGTGTTAAACAAATGTCACTTTTTATAAATAAGGTCTAATAACATCTAAACGGTGCGACTTTGGACATATGTATGTTTAATAAAACAGACCATAAATTAAGGAATAAAATCCTATAAGGAACCCAAAAATGTAATAATATACAGGATCTTCTATTTAAAAAACTCAAGTTGCATAGCGTCTAGAAGGAATGGGACAACCTGTATATATAAAAATATTTCTAAAAGAGAGGAAGCCTGAAACCATGCAGCTTTTATTTGAAACTTTTTTACCTAAAAAGATTAGAAATGGTAGAAGTGTGGATCACAAACTAATTGTAACGGACATCCGGATATCCGGACGGACAGACCAATGGCCAAAAATGGTACCATTATTCTAGAATACCATAATTCGTCCAGATATGTCAAAATCTCACCATCGAAATTCTGGACCGAATGCACTATTTTCTCTTTATATGAGAGAAAGTAAAAATCGTCTCCGAAAATTCTCTAAAAATATTGACATTTTTGACAACATTTATGAAGGAAGATGTCAATATTTCCATACGACTACTCGTAGCTAGGAAAGAACTATTAGGAAATACTCATTTCTGTACTGTAAGGAAATACTATTTCCTTACAGTTATTTTTGTACTACAAAATGACTGAAAATATTCTTTTTCTACGACTACATCAGAATGATATCATTCTTCTACAATCTTCGAGCATAGAATGGTTCCATTCCATAACAAGTTGGAGAATATATTCTTCAACTTATTATGGAATGGCCACCACTGGCGCCATCTCTCGGAAGTAGAATGAAGTAGTAATGTCAAATACTAAAACTAAAAAATTATTAATAAATATTATAATGTTGCCATAAAAATTATATTTTGACTAATTTAATTATCTACATAAACCATTTCGTCAATTTACTTCCAATTCAAATGCATAATATTATACAATGCGGAAGGCCAATCAAATTTAAATAATTTATATGAAACATTCAACAATTTTGATAACAGATTAAAATTCACAAATTTTACTTCAATATACTGTTGACAATGTTAGTTGAACCTAACGAAACGTTCAGAAATAATATTGCTTTATTTGAAGAATAGCGAAAAAACCATAAACTTTAAAATATTAAATAAGAATCGCTATAGATAAAAGTGAATATATATATATATATATATATATATATATATATATATTCTTTACTATATTTCGACGACAAATTGCGTCTTCTTGAGACGCAATTTGTGAGACGACGAAACGGTCTGTAAAAAAACAGGTAACATCTCCACGAGCTAAGCTATATTAATATTTCTCTTGTATTTTTTCTATTAGGAATATACTCCTTTGCTCTAGGGGGGTAAGATATACAAATTGGAACCACCCTTGTACCACTCAATTCAGAGACAACTTCGGAGACATCCAACAATGAGTCTTCACAAAAATTAATAGAGAAAAACAAAAAGTAAATAAACAATTTCGTTCCATAAAAAATAAACATTGCAATAAAATTAAAGACAAAAAAACAACAACAATATCAATATAAAATTAACAAAAATTGGACAGCTAATTAAAACACAGACACTCTAGTACCAAATAATGTAACGTAGTAACGTTAGGACCAAAATTCAATTTTCCCACAACGAATTACACTAAAGACATTTTCTACAGAATAAAAAATGTAGAAAATAATATAATTACCAAAACACAAGAAACAAAACAAAACATAAGAAACACTACTGTAAAAAACTTCAAAAATAAAATATATTTATGATATATCATAAACAAAACTTACACGAAAAGAACAAAACGTAATTTTACAGCAAAATCAAAAAAAAACAAGACTTTATTGAAAATAATCCAAACATAATAATAACCAATGCGGATAAAAGACAAAAAACAGTTATACTCAATAAAGAAGACTACAATACAAAAGCTACAACATTTAAAGCCTACGACAAGAATAGAAAAACACTGCAACCAAATAATTAAAAAATGGTACAATAAACAAAAAATTAATGAAAACACAAAAATAAATTAATCTCAAAACATTCTAAACCCCCACGTATCTACTTTTTACCAAAAACCCATAAAGTAAATATTCCTTTTAGACCAATAGTAAGCTCAGTAGAAGCACCTACGTATAAAATATCCAAATTTCTGTCAGAAATAGTAGTAAAAAGTATTAATAATAAAACATACTTCATAAAAAATTCTTTTGAATTCATTGATAAAATCAAAAAAATTAATAACAACCATAAATTACTATCATTAGACATTATAGCACTTTCTACCAACACGTCCTTGAAATTAATAGAAAGTGCAATTAATAACCAGTAGACAAAAATAAAAAATAATACAGATTTAAATTTAGAAGAATTCTTAGAAGCTGTAAAGATTTGCATAGAATCCGCTTATTTCAAATATGAAAACAATTTCTATAAGCAAATTCACGGATATGCTATTGGCATACCATTATCAGCAACCATAGCAAACTTCACCATGGAAGATATGGAAGATATATGCCTAAAAAAACTAAAAGAAACACCCACATTTTAATTCAGATATGTTGATGATATAATGACATATCCAGAAAACAAAATTGATGAGTTAATAAAGACTTTTAATGATTTTTATAAAACATTAAAATTCACGGTGGAAATAGGAAATGACAAAAAACATTTCCATTTCTATACACATTGTTAAAAAGATGATAATACAATAAAAATTTATTGGTACCAGAAAAATACTAATATCTGGAGATATCTACACCATGATTCTAATCACACAAAATCACAAAAAGTTAATATTCTCAACAATACAATTAACAAAGCATTAACAATTTCAAATAAAGAATTTTACTATTAAAACACGCAAAAAATAAAAACCGCATTTTTAGGAACGCATATCCAAAGAACCAAATAAATTAATAAAATAACATTAAATAACATAAACAAAAATAATAACAAAAAAATACGAGCATTACCACACAAATCAAAGCTCCAACACATATAAAAAAATTGTAGAAAATTACAACTTCACACCAGTATTCACTATACTAAACAACAACAGAAAGGCATTTCAAAGAGGAAGGGATTGTGTATTACCAATCAGTATTAAGACAAAAAATATAGTATGCGACCGCAATCGCCATAAAGATGTCCATGAAAAGCAACATGAATTTGATTTTGAAGAGGTAAAAATTTTGGAAATGGAGAAAAATAATAAGAAAAGATCGATGTTGGAGATGTTGAATATCAAACTAAATGAAAAATCCTGCAACAACAAACAAGACACGAAAGAATTACCAGTGCAATACAACGAAATTTTTGAAGTAAAAAAGTTAATATAATTACGTCAAATTCTTTGATCGAGATTCATAAAAGCAGAGACATTTTCAATGTTAACGCAGATTTTCAAGTTGTAGGAATTTTAAAAACTAATTAAGCATCGTTTAATTATATTTGACTTTGAAAAATTATACCAAATTGAAAAATTGTTATAAAGCGATGTTACAAAGAAGATGGGTCGTTTGAAGCATTTAAATAAAATTTGGTAAAGTGTTTTAGTTTACCAAATTGCGAAAATGTCAATGCTGCATAATGTTTCTCTCTAGAATATAGATGTCGTAACAGGGGGTATCAAGGATTTTTTTTAGTTTAAAGAAAGTGTTCCTCACGCTTGCTGAAAGATATTGCATCGTTGTGAAAGATCAACTCTATCGGCATAAATAAGGTTCAGACCCGGAAAAAATAATTACAACAAAATCACCACTGGTACAAAAACAAACTCCCGAATCAAATTTACTATTATCCAAGTTTATATTAATTTTTTGCCTTTCCTGTGAAACACGAGAGTTTCCAATGTCATTTACATACCTTACGTAGTTCTTCCACAAAGTGTCCTGTATTTAACATAGGTACTCACGAATTATGTCCCACTACTTTTGCATGCAATGAGGAAAATTGACTGTTGTTCCGAATGTTTTTTTTTAATTCGCCCCAAATTAATTAGCTTCTTTATCCACCATATTCTTATCAGAAATATTCTAGACCTTTATAATTTCGAGCAACTTAGGTTAAGTGGTGCTCTCTTTAAGAATTGTTAGGTTGCTATTTTTTTATAGACGTAAGCATATCAGCTTTTTTGGTCCTTGTTGTTGGTTTGATTTGCATATAGTGATAGTAATAATTGGATCTCGAACCAAATTTCAAAAAGAGATGAATCCACATCCTGATGGTAATCGGTTGAATATTTTGCTACATTTTAGCAGACAACAAATGCCCATTTTCACGGATCCATTTTTACCGCCGGCATTCATAACGCACTACCGTCTTTGTTGGCTTTAGGCAAAAATAAAAAACTGATCTCAAACATATACTCCTAAAAATAAAAAAAAATTTGTTGAGCAACTTGAAGCAAGCTTGAAGTATTAAATAGTATTTACGACAAGCTGTAAATTACCCTTTCTTGTCATAAACTAAGTCCTTCGTTCACTACATATTTTCTCACAGCAAGGGTAAAAGCCCAAAATTTATGTATTCTGATTGTATTTTTTCGCAGTTTTATTAATAATAATAGAATGATTTTTTGCAATTTTTAAATCAATTACTTTTATGCCGTGTTTAAATAAAAGTAAAAAACGGGAGCCTAGACTGCTTCAAATAGCCGAGAGGTATTATAAAACCATCCCAACCCAATAAGGAACATTAGGGGTCGTTTGCGGGTCATAAATACCATTTAACATTTGGTTAAGGGGGTTGTCCGATCCGAATAAAATCCGTGTTTTAGACCCTTTTTTCTAAAGCTATAGCATCTGTTGCAATTATCAAAATTACTTGAAATTTTGGAATCGTGTCAAGGAAGGACTGATTTTGGTACTCTGCATATATTATTTATAACCTTATTACGTATAAACTAAACTTTTTTTTTGGATTTGGTAACAGATATACGACGTTCCGTTTTTTAATTCGTTGCGATTTTCTTAAAAAAAAAGTCAGAGAAATTGCATGTTTTCACTTATTTTTGAGCGTGAGAGCAGCTGGTATCTCGTCTAAATGAGGAAATCCCGACATCTAGGAAATTCGCCCGACCGCCAAGTTTACGACCCCTTTTTCGTCGTTACCCTAGATAGCTACGTCTGGCAGAAGTACAACAGAAGATACATTTGGCGTTTAATAATTGAATCTGTTTGTAAACCATTATCCGAAAAATTGATCAATATTCTTTGTTTAGTTATTCATAACTTGCACCCGAAAGAAAAGTTTTTGGTAAGTGGGTGGGTTCCACCACCATTTTATAATAAGCGGGAAGTGTTGCCATACCAAACCTCATGGCGGTCGGACGTATTTCTGCGGAGAAAATGAGGTAAGTATGTTTTTCACTTTTTTGATGTTATTTTACGCAATTTTCGAGTTCTTGTAGACGTAGATAGAAGATAGAAGTGAGAACAGTATATTTTTCTGTTTTTGCGTAGTAATTGGCCTTTCAAATCCACCCACTAGATTTGTCATTACTAGTAAAGAATGTTGGCGAATCACTATGAAACTGGGGTAACCAATAATGGGGTAAAAGTTTCCACACACCCTGGGGCAAGAGGTTCCAGTGAAACCCCCTCACATTATTTTAGTTTTATTTTTTGTCATATTTTTATTGGGGTTATTTATTTGCACCCCTTTTATCCCTAAAATTATTCAATTTTAGCTTGTTCATGGTCGCCATTTTTAATATTTTCAGAAACTACAAAAAGGAAAGAAAACGAAAACCCAGGCAGCTAAGGCTGTTGGGTTTTGCCAAACTGCTTTAATAAGACGACTGAAAGCTGGAAGAGGTACGTCAAAGCTCAGACGCTTCAAGGAGCTTTTTTACTTCTGCTGAAGAAGAAGAAATATATCGTCACTGTGTGGACTTGCACAAACGATTTTTTGGTTTGAGTCTGAGGTCTTTGAGATGTCTTCTTTATACCTATGACTTTACCCGGGCGTTCATGAAGAAAGGAAGCTCTCGTTAAAGACCAACCGCCGAACTCAAAATGTACTTTGATAACTTGGAGGAAGCTTTAAAGAAATATGAATTTGTTAACTTTAAATTGAGAAATTTTATTTTAACTAATCTATGACTAACTAATATTTGACATTTAAAAAAAATATTCATGAACATTTTTAATACATAAAATAACAAATTGTGCGAGGCAGAATATAGATTCAATTTGTGGTGAAGCAATCATGTATTAACGACAGAAAAGTAATAACAATTGTGCAAATGTATAATAAGTAGTGAAATTATTTAAAATATTAATGGAAATTGGAATAAATTTGTTTCAGCTTGCATACTTTTGCAACCACAAAAAAACAAAGTAATAATAACATTTAAAATGTTTTAGCAACAATGTTTGAAATCGTCAGAAGAATTTTGAAATGAGAAATTCATTGTGGATATTGGAAAATGTGACGATGCCCCGTGGAACAATTATGTCCGGACAGTGATTTTATTTAGCAACGAGGTATAATTGCCCGCTTCATACGGCAAATATTGACAGCGAGTGGTTTTGACGGAACAATATTGAAATGTTACCCTGTTCTGCTAACAGCGCACTTCTCAACCCAATCGCAAATGTATAGGACCGAATGACCTAAATAGTTTATAATCGAAATCCGTTTCGATTATATTTAATTTTTTAACAGAACGTATTTAAACAAAAAAAAATAAGTATCTGAAAGAAGTTTCTCACCAAAATAAAACCCCAATTCCTCATAAGCGACAAAAAACAACCGCCTGTCAAGATTACCAACCCCCAATAACTCAACGACATCTGTAACGTCACAGATTGTCATCGCAGCTTTAAAATTTATGTCCGCACAAACCGACGGGCAAAGCAAAGCAAGGCAAAGCAAAACGGACAAGAACAAAAGACTGCGGAGCTCGGATTGTTTTCGAGTGTGCCTTGTACACAAAACGGAGCAAAGTCGAGCAGAAAGTTCGTGGTAGGGGCGCCCGTAGACTGCGAATTGATGGACCACATCTGCATGTGGCCTTAAAGCCACATGTGCGGACTCGACACACACATCGCGACACCCCTCCTTGTTTCGGGTTTGTCATTTCGGCCAGAAACAGAAAGTAGGCTGTCGTTTTTTGTCCCTCGCTTCAGCTCGGGTCGGTAAAACAGTTGCGCGAGTTTCGTCGTTTGACGCAGATGCGGTTTTGAAACTTACAAAATCGGATGAAGGGATGAAACACTTTGCTGTGTAAACACATTCCTTCGGCTTACTGAAGAAGTTTGTACAAGTTTTGTTGGGAAAAAAGCGAAAAACAGTTTAAATAGCTGTTTAATGTTGCATATAAACTATCTATTTAAATATTATGATTTAGATTTTAATTAATTGGATTTGCCGGATTTTGATAATCAGAATGTACAGTAACTGACTCTTCACTAACTTCAATGAATAGAGGTAATACTATCTATAAAATTTCAAAAATACCATTCATAAAAATGTACCTTTCATCATTTGCAGCTATAAAATGATGATCTTGTTCAATTTACACATATAAATTATTGATTAATGTGGGCAAGGGATATAACTCGTAATGTTGATACTCATAATTATCAATTATCGGAATTTGAAACAAAGCCATTATAATCCAAATTTATTCGTTCAAGTTTCACTTCGTTTTCTTGAGCGATTACATATTTGCTTAAATTTATGGCAAAGTGAAACTTATAATAATCAATAGATCTCATAACATTGTTTTGTATAATAATTTCCTTAATTTTATAAACACAATCATTATTTTTACGAATCACGTACGTTCCATGTAATAAATGGTGTTTTACAGTTGAATTACATTTTTCAATTAGGATTTCTTCTTCATTAACAATTAATACATGCGCTCTATTTTGTTCGAGAAATACAAAAGGTTTATACATTATTTGTATTACTTTACAATTCTGTAGCGACGCCTTAGTGATTAATTCGTATTCACATTGTTTTTCAACGTTATGTTTGAGTTGTTGTTCACATAAATATTTTCTTAGAAATATCTCCTTACAGTTTTTGTCCATTGCTAAATAGTTCGTTTCACTAATAGGTATATGCGAGTACACAACATTTATACTTACATTTTTGAGAGTAGTCGGAATTGGGTACAAAGAATACAATTGATATTCCGTATTTTCCACAATTGGTATTTGTATTATGAAATTATACACGTTTTTGTATTTATATGCTTTTACAACTAGTAGACTTTCTATCACAAATGCGTTATCAACTATAACTTCAAATGGGAATTTATGTATCTCATCTAAATGAAATTGCTTCATAGTTTTTATTAATTGTTCTGGTTCAATGAGCAAATAATGTAATATATTTCTTTTGGCTAGATTTAATATTTCTATTATATCGCGTAATTTGTTTGAGAAAATCAATAAACTTTCAATTACAATATCTAGTGTATTATCCAAATTTATTTGCGATTCCAGTGATAATAAATGATTTATATTCTTTTCTACAGTTATAAAATTAGCATTTATTTTTGCTGTTGTTTCA
>JAWQRJ010000897.1:0-17837 GCA_033557515.1 Diorygopyx duplodentatus
GTTATATATAATATCTTTTTAAGTGTTAAGGCAACAAAAATATAAATATATCCATCGTATTCTACGTCAAAAAGTACCTTAAGAATGTTTTGTCAGATGCCCAAAATTATAAACAAGAATGCAGTTAGAGGACATTAAAGAAATTGGCAAAATTTGAATTTTCGTGGATATCTTCATAGTGGTTAGAGATATCGACATGCGGTTTCCGCCAATGAATTCATCTTCAAAAAAGAGTTTCAGGCACCTATATCAGATTTGAGCTATCTAGCACCAAAACACGACTTCCAATTTAAAACCATCGAAAATGGGACACCTGTACAGTGCAGAGTCTATAATTGTATTGTGTTGTAATAGTCATTTAATTTCTAATATATGAACTAAAATATCAAATAAAGCATTTTTAAATTGAGAACATTGGCAATTTTCTAACAAAACTTTGCAAACATTGCAAACGTTCATAAATGCTTACTTTTTGTATCGTTGTTGCACTTTTTGGCTAATCAGTTAGTATCCTTAGCTTCTGAATCACTTTTATATCAGAATAGTATTACCCAGCTAAAAGAAAATCTGGTGTTATATTAATACGTAGGGCTCACTGTTTTCGAAAAACACGCGTTTAAATGCAACGATGCAACAAAACTTTGTGCTCTTACAGGATGGACTAGTTTGACATGGGTTTATTTATTATTATACAAATGAAATAAATTTTTTATTTTAATGGTGTTGAAACTGTGGTTCTGTTCTAACATCCTGGGTTTCGCCGTTTCAACATTTTTGAACAGTTTTGCTTTAATGTGTGATCTGTATACACAAGTTTTGCGCAAATAGTATCCTCCATTCAATTCATCAGAATATATGAAGCGGCTTGTTTTTTATACCTTTCAATTCTGCCCTGAAAAGATTTAGTTGCGGTAAGTTTGAAAAGAACACACAAATTTTGAAGTCAACCTCTAACTTGCAAATTGAGTATGAGAAAACTTAGTAATGTTTTTATTTATTTTTTAATTAACATTAGTCTGATAAAAATTGCTGAAAATGATTACTATCTACCTCAATGTATGCATTTAAACGCCTTAGCACTGATAGACTGCTGGCATGAAGAACGAATGATGATCTGAATCTTTAATTCGCCAACATCTTGAACGGATGTCCTATGAACAAGAAACTTTAAGTGACCCTACCAAAAGAAATCAAAAGGATTCAGATGTGGGGGCTACAGTCTAAATACTCGCGCGGTATCAGTCCAAAGTGTTGAGAAGCACCATCATGCATAGACTATAATTGGTTTCTTGTTCTAAGTGGGGCATATTCCAGCAGTTGTGGAAGGTCAGATCAAAAAATCGCCAATAATTCCCACCCATACGTTTACAGAAAACATCTTTTGGTAGCAGTTGGTTATCCTACTTTGTATATTTTCTTCACACCACCGATGGTTCTTATGAACGTTTATCGCCGCATCTCTTGAAAAATTAGACCGTCCGCAACCAAGATCCACGACAGAAAAACAGGATTTAGTTGCTGCAATACCCAATTGCAGAAGTGTAGTGTATCGTTGAAGAAAATGCCTAGGCAGAGGAACCTGTACCCGTAGGGTATAGGTAAAGTTGATCTCTCAAAATTCCCCATTCTGTCGAATGACTAATGCTCAACTGGTTTACAATTTTTCGACTGCTAGCACCAGGATCTTGGGCAACATTTTCCTCCACTTGAACCGTTCGTACTAAAGGAGGTCTTCCCAGAAGAGTACTTTGCTTAAGATTGCCTGTTTTGCAAAGATATTGGTGTCTTTGTAAAATAGATGTTACTGAAAAAGATGTTACTGAAAACCACTGCGCAATGGGCCATGAGCCATTTCGTCGAAGAAGTGCACATTGGCCATTTCAATATTAGAAAATCTATCTATTTTAAAAATTAAATAATAGTAAATTACAATAATTAATAATTGTTGCAACTTATGTTCTATTTAAAAAAAAACAAAGTTAAGTAGCATACGGAATAAATGCAACACCCTGCATAGTCAAATACAATGCCAGAATACGATATGGCGAAAAACTCATATTGTTGTTATAAATCGGCAATTCTAGTGCATTAAAAGTAAGAATCATTTCCTGGGCTGTGAGAATGTCCAATATTTACGAAAATGAAATGTATGGCATAATGATTGTACGTTATTTTTAAACCTTTATGGATTTAAATTAAAAAGTTAATAAAGAAGCAAAAATAAGGGATTTCTTACATTACATAATTAAATTAGAGAAAGATATTCGTTGTAATGTGTGAATGTGCTACTGATGAACTAAAATTGATACAAATAACGTATACAATGTGAATACAAAGGAAGTGGGTATTTATAGGTATTATATATTCCTTTCCCACCAGGTATGCGGAAAATACATAATAAATGTAATTATAAATATACATTAAACAAGTTTTGAAGAAATATGTATTAGATAATACAGTTTAGTACAAAAACATTGAGCAAAATTAGTAAAGATGTACTATTTATACAACTATGCTAATAAATTACAAACTAGATATTCAAATATAAATACTCATTGATCGAGCGCATTCGTTTTTTTATTGCATCCCAAGGTACACTTTAAGTGACAAAAGTATTGTCATTAATCGTACGGTATATTTTGGCGGGAGATTTTTGTTACGTTAAAAATAGAGTCTTATAAATAACGAAACTTTATACAAATCTACTGACTAGGTTATATACAATGCTTTGTAACTTAAACGAGATAATTGCACCCTTACTGAGGTAAAAGTTATCCAAATAGAAAAAATACGCATAACTATGTATAAGTAGATTTGGATAATCATATCGTACGTTTTGGTATACGTGTAGATAAATAAATAAATAGTCATTCGTTGTCTTTTGGGCTAGTCCTTCTTCACACTCTTCCTCGAGTATGTTTGGTAGAAGAAGTGGCTGAATAATCCGAAGAATATCGTGGAGTGAAGCAGAAGTAAGGCGCCGATGAACCTTGGATATCCACAGTCGACGAACAACAGTTGAGCAGAGTGTATGAACACCAAGAAGAATTGAGTCTGAAAAGAAGTTATCGCAGCAAATCATTTTGCAAATTTTATAACATTTGAAAGGAGCACTTACCAACTGAACAGTAGTTAAATGTTTCTTCCACCACAAGTATTTTTGGTATTGTGGTCCCATCGCAGCCACCATGTAGTAGAAATACATAACAACATGCACGAGGTTGTTTATTAAATTTGAGAATGTACCATGGCCTCCTGAAACATGTAATTTACTGGATAGAGTAACGCAAATTCCGTTAAGATGCAGCCGTATTACTATATATTTACAAAAAAAGATTTAATTATTTATATTCCAGATTTATGTTTTTCCTAGATTTAAACTCTTGAAAATTGGCAGATATTTTATATTCAACAATAGGGTTGGTATTATATTTCATCATCCGAAATAGAGTAACGTAAATTCCGTTAAAATGCAACCGTATTACTATATATTTACAAAAAAAGATTTAGTTATCTATATTCCAGATTTAAGTTTTTCCTAGATCTACACTCTTGAAATTCATCATCCGAAATTCAAAATATAATCCCTATTTTTTATACGGTAGAATTACAGCACATGAAAAGTCGTTATGTGTTGAAGACTTGACTGCATATCTACAAGTGCAAGTATACAGGTGACCTTTACACTCCTTACCCTGAACCGTCTAACAATAATCGCAATTTATAAATAATTTTAAGTAAAAGTGGGTGCTCTTGTTTAATGTCTTATATTACTGCTTTCCGTAATATTTTTTCCTAATTATGCATATTATATGTAGAATTTTGTAGCATTCATGTCCTTTTCACTGCATTAAACTATGTTCATTATCAAAAAATTGTTGCGTAATAGAAAAAATTGGAAAAACAAATTTAATTAGTGTTAGATTTGAAAAACCGCCATTTTCAAATATTTTTGAATATATACGGCAAGTCCAAAATGCGGAATATATGAAGCTTTTATTAATAAACATTACAAATTTATAGTTAGGGATGGAATTTAAAAAATAGAAAAGTAAATAAATATTATTATCTATGATTATTTATTTATAATCTGAATAATATTATCAAGTTAACAAAAATTATAAAAATAATCAATTAGAATAAAAATAATCAGCAATAGTTAATCAGTTCTATATTTGTATCTCTTTCGTTTCTCATCACGTTTTTTTAAACGTGCGTGATTTGGCTTTAGGGAGTTTCATATTCGAAAAGAACGATTCGCTGACATAAGTAGATCCAAGAGCCTTTAGAACTCTTTGTGCCGCAAGTCTTAAATTACAGAATTTTTCTGCAACGACGTAAGATTAAATCAATTTTTGATATAGTTTCAGAAATGTGTTTTAATTTATTGTCGCATTGTAAATCAATTAGTTCCATTTGCAGATTTTCTGGAACCGTCCACGTTAACACTAAATGGAAATGAAAATATTTCAAGTATTTCGTCATGTTTGACTAAATATGCGAACCGACTGCCTAAGCTGTTATTAGTTTCTTTATTTCATTAACATATTTCGTCTTATTTTTTAAACATTGAGGAAGCTTTTCTTCTTGTAATTATAATTCCGAATTCATAAAAATTTTTACCAACGGAAAATGTTGAGCGTTACTATTTTTAAGCCAAGTTTCAAATAATAATTATTTTCAGTGGAATGTTTTTATTTGGTTAGAAGAATCAATTATTAAATTCTCTTTTGCGTGTAATTATTTATTAAACTGATTAATTTTTTCTTCGTGTAATGATATATTAAACTAATTAAGTTTTTCTAGGTTTCTTCTTTATGTCCACTAAAAAGCATAAATCTAACAACTATTCATAATTGCTTATCTCTCTGGTGGAGCTGGTTCTCTCTTGTCATTCATAAAGATATCAATTTCTTGAGGTAACCCAACAAATCGTAAATATTTTCCGCCACTTTACCACCCGACATGAGTAAAATATACAATGTCACCATATTCAAAGTCTAATTCGTTCCTAAATTCTTTGAGTTATAGTTTATAGAGTTTATAGAGAATACGGTTTGTGGATATTCCTTACATATGGCACCACTTCATTTTAAATATTGTTGATGATAGTTTGATGGATTTGCTACTTGAGTGGAAGAAAACGTAGTCAAAGTTCTTTCTTATGATGTATGTATGCGTTGTTCAAACATATAAAAAGATATCATTATTTGTTGCTGTTATTCTGGCCCCTCTGTGTATTTTCCAGATGTAATTGTGTTGTTATTATATTCAACTAATATTTTATAACAATGGAAGGATAATGAATAAATGTGTGAATAATAATAACATATTTACTGATTTATTAAAATGATACACGATTAACGTTCTACAATCACTGTTGACAACAAAATGAATGAATGATGCCAATAACAAAAGTTGTATACAAAAAGATGTCCAATTTCTCCACTTTTGGCAACATTTTTATCGATAATTTAGAAAACCGAATTTTTGAATTAGATCTTTCCAAAAAGATTTTGTTTCGGTTTCGCTGCGTTAATGACATTTTAGCATGTTCTGATTGTTCATTTGAGTTAATAAACGAGTTTCTAGTTCTCATTAACCAGACATCGTACAATCCGTAACGATTCTTGCCATCACAAAACACACAAATTAGCAGTATCTAAATCAGTAAATCTTTTTTGTTGTTTTATAACAAAAATAAATTTCTGTTATAAAACAATTAGCACATGACAACCACTACAATACGAAACTAATTGACACACTAATTAAACATAAAGATTATCAATTAGCTGTTATTAGCTGAAATTTATACAAACACTACACAACAAAAAGATACCAAATACGTTTGTATTTCATATTGGAAACATATCTGAAAAAATTGCAAAAATACTTAATAAAACAAACAAATATAAAACAACATGCAGAAATAACACAAGTATTTTTAGAACATTATTCAACGCCAAAGACACGATATTATAAATTCTGGTGTACACAAACGAAATTGTTCAATTTGCAGCTATTAGATACAATTAGATACAAAGAAATTGTACGTTGCTATAAGTACAAACATGCAGATAAGTCAAACTACATCAAACATCTAATTGAACACAACCATCTCATGACGTCAGAGAACAATATTCCATTTTTGCACTGATCCCCCAATCTTATAAATACGTGATTTACAAAAAAAAATATAAATGAAAAGGGAATAAAAGAGTCAGCTGGATCATCTACAATATTGTTCCAGCTGTTTTGCATCGATTTTACGAACAATGGAAAAATAAACAAATAAATATAATATAAAAAAACAACTTGTTTAATAGTCGTCTGTAGTAGAATAAGAAAGAAGAGAAAAATAAAGGAGAAGGGAAGTAGCAGGAAGTAAAGTAGAAAAAAAGAAGACATAGAAATTCCCACTCATTATATCCTGAAGCTTATTCAGTAATAAAAAAATATACGTCATCAATTAGGTTTAGAATTCTGTTTAATGAAGTCATATTACTATTATAAGAAAACACGATTCAATTTAATTTATAATAAAATTGTTGTAAACATTAAACTATAAAGGATCACATATTTAAAGTACTAAGAGTAACTTCGAAATGATTTTGCAATAGGGCAGCATTTTGCTGAAATAAAAACAAAGTTGATAAATGTTGACCTCAAATCGCTAGGTCAATTCGTAGTGGTTTGTAAGGAGCGTAGTGGTTTGAAATGAATGTATGAATATTAACATTTAATCTTTTCAAGTTATTGTTTGTCGAATAAAAAGTCACCCATCCTGTACAACCTATTTTTGAACATTTTCTGAATGCAATGTAATACTGCCCCGTATCGTAAAGAAATGTGCCGAACATGGTTTTCCATCATTATTTAGATATGCATGAATAGTATCGAAATTATGGTGATTGCGTAAAGTAGAGTAAATTTTGTACAAAGTAACTGGGTTATAATTGTAACACAAAAAATTTTGAGATTTAGTTGGAATGTGTATCTTATTATTACATTATAATATATTCATAATGCAATATTATTACAATATCATTGTTATCTTCGTTGTTGGTTTTACTATATGTTTGATATAAAAGTTAAACTGATTTAAAGAAACAACCGCATACACAATACTATCCACTTAGGAATTGGAGTAAAGAGGGTAGAAGTAAAGAAGAGATTGATTATTTTGTACAATTAGAAGTATTAAGGAAGAAATTTAAATTAACTCATTAATTATTTTACATCCTAGTCTGGTATATTCTTCTTATATTCGACTCTTTGTAATAAGAAGAATAAGAATAAGATAATCTTGTTCAGAAATACCTAATAATGTACAGCAATGTATGTCTCACGAAGTAGATTTAACAAATATAAAATGCATACATTCCTTCCAAAACTGGTCAAATTATGTTAATGTACGTTAATTTCTTTGAAGAATCAAATTCAAAATCAGAAAAGAGCGAAACATTGAAGTGCAGCATCGCAGAGTTAATAACCGTAATCAAATCAGATTATTACCTATAACCAGAATCATTAAAAGAAGAAGCTTTTGTGAATAGAAAGGAAGGTATGCAAGCATAGCAAGGATATCTACTTCTCGACTTGATGTCAATATCATCAGCGTAACATTGCCATTTCTTCTTTGTTGCGAACAAAATCAACTAATAGCGTTCAATGCCTCAAAAAGAATTTTGTTTAATTTGAGCACACCATGAAAGGAATTCCAAATAAGCTATGTAATAGAGAAACCGTTGCACTATATTATTTCGGAACAAATAATTTCGTATACATAGTCATTTATGAGTGAAATATCACAAGTGAAAGTATTTAATCGCTGTTCGCTTGTAGATGTAATTTTTTTGTGAAGTAATGAACGGTTAGGAATTTTGTAATAGGATTTCAACATTTGGGCAACAACAATAAGTCGTCAATTAATTTTTTCCTTAAATAAATAACTAATTGCACAAGATACTTAGGCAGATGTTGTGGTGGAATCCTGTTTACTCGAGACAAACAAGATCATATCGTCCATAACGTCAACCAAGTCGTTGCACAATTAGCACACACAAGAGGTGAATGCCAAACAATTGCGTGCATAGAACCTAAATACTGACATTTTCAGAGAAAAATGGTAACCGAGATTTGCCGCCCATTACGGTAAAACCAGATAATTTGGTCATTAGCAATTAAAATTAGCACTTTTACAAGAAAACCATTAAAGTCTCTTGATCTTTCAAGGATACACCAGCTGATGAGGCAGGTGTTTAGCAATGCTATATGAATAAACAAAGCTGAAGCGATTTTTATGTTAAAGAGTGGTTCAAGGTTGGCAGATGAAAATCTACTAGGAGCATATGGCATAACATTACACTTTCATTTTCACTAAAGAGATTTCAAGGTTCATAGGCGTTTATTTATAGGCATCGGTCACCATAAATGATTGAATAAGAAAGAACGCATTTCTTTATAGGCGGATGGTGAAATTGGAAAGGTCAATGTTAATGCAGTCTTTATGTGAATTGTTTGTTAATTTGATGATTACAATAATGACAACACTTCTACCTAATATATGAAATATACACAGTTTATATAATTATTAATAACATGCATACAAAAAAAATCATTAACTAAACTTATGAGAATTGCAATTGGAATAATGTTATAAACAAGAAAGAAGAACAAAGAAAAACAAAAGTATAAAGTATACTAAATTAGCTAAATAACTTCATTATGACACATTTCTTAAGTTTTTGTTTGCGTAGCGACCAACATTTACTGTTATTAGTAAAATAACTGCATAAATAAAAATCTGGTTTACTCCAATTCTATATTTCCTTGATTACATATTTGCAACAAATTAATTTGTTACTTTTAATTTTCAACAATTTAATACATTAATAACAAACTGGCTTTGATTTATTGCCCATGTACCCTGTTTTTTCAACAACAAAAATCATTGGGTGCTTTAATAATAAAAATACGTAATTATCATTAGCTAAACTTATGAGTAATGAAACTGAAATATCCTTATGGGCGGACAAAGTTAAAATAGTTACAATAAATAAAATAACATGCAAATGTTCTGAAATGAAGTTGCAATTACTATATGTATGTTGATCTCTACAGAGAAAATCTTGCAAGATTTTTCTGGACTTTTTTCATGCTTTGCGCCGAAAAATAGTACATACGGCCAGGTGCTTTAGTGTCTGGAGCTTTCACAACACTTAAAATATGACCCAAAGGAACATCACATACATCATCTCTGCCTTGTGGCTAATAGAATGAAGGAGCCGGTCCATTTGGATGGAATCTAACTTCAACAGTTCCTTCATGTTCTTTCACTTTTCCACCAGTGCAAAAAAACACTTGTCATCATATTTAGATGCTACATGGCAGTGTGGATACACATCTTGAGCGGTTACTAATATAGTGGCTGGGTTGTAAAAGTTGAAGATCAGTGAAGGTTTTTCATCAGAAGATATTCTCCGAGCTGGCACTGTTTTTGAGTCAACAGGAATGAAGTTGTGAAAACTTTGAGTTCCAGGAACAGTGTGGACATCTTTGAAACGTTTTTTGAGCTCTGCCAGTCCACAGCACCCTTTTTGACTACTTGTTGGTGTTTTCAATATATTTCTCCTCCTCCTTCCCCTTCTGCACTGAAGAAGAGTCTCCACTGATGTCTTACAGCTGTATGCTTTTCTTGTGCTTTTTGTGTACGTTGTTTTTATTTTATTTATTTTATTTGCAGCACAAAGAAACACTTCTTTCTGTATATTCCACGAATTGTTTTGTATACTTTTCTGTGTATGCATATCGGATATTTTCTAATAATGAATTGTATTATTTTTTGACAATTTTCCAGCTTTTAATAACAATAACCTTTTCAACAATGAATTGTTAATGTTTTATCGCATAAAAATGTAATCCTTCCTCGTTTTGCTTTACTTTTTTGATAAAATTTATAATAGAAGCATTTGCCCTGCGTACAACATGTTACTCGTCATTGCTTGATTTTAATTATGCACCCTGTGAGCGGTTTCTCGGAAAATTCTTCAGTTAACTAGTGGTTAATTAATTATTTAGTTAATGAAATCCTAGTTTCAGTAAATTCAGTAATTTTGATCCTTTGACTAGTTTTCATCCCCGAAATATGTAATCAAGGAAATATAGAATTGGAGTAAACCAGGCTTTTATTTGTGTATTTATTTTACCGGTACAGGAAATTTTGGTAGCTATGCAAACAAGAACTTAAGAACTGTGTCATAATGAGGTTATTTAGCCAATTTAGTATACTTTATACTTTTGTTTTTTTTTTGACTATTTATAATATTATTCCAATTGCAATTTTCATAAGTTTAGCTAACGATTTTTTTTGTTCAAAAATTATTAAAGCAACTATTAAAGCAATTAATTTTTTTTTCTTTACTTGAAAGAATACGGTATATGAAGTATTTAAAAAAATATTAGGTTCATGTTGGAAGGTACACTTTCATAAATTTTGATTTTTGAAAATTTTCATTCAGAATATGGTAACTGTCAATAAAAATATTTTTTATTATTATGTACAAAGATCCTGCATTAAAACAGTATTTTTTTCTGAATTCCTCATGGAATGAACTATAAGCGGAGAAATAAAATTCTCCAGCTCAAAGCATACCCATAAATTCCACTACAAGACGACAATTTTGTTCTACACCCACATTCAAGGTCTTGTATTAAAATAATATAAATTAAAGTAATTCAAAATTTTTCAAAAGAACTGTGTTTGCTGAAAATTTCAGACAAATCGGAGATGGTGGGTGACCCTTACAGAAGAAGAGGAAATAAAGTTATGTTACACAATGCCTGCGGAACCACCTGGGAATAAGGGTTATCCGGCGACTCCACCACTTCTAAGAGGGGAGTTAAGTTAAAAACCTTTACATAGTTACAGCTTTTTGGCCGTTAGATATTTATTGATATCTGTCTAGTTTATAGTTTCTTTGAATAAATATTGGGCAGCAGATTGAGCAGATTGCAAAAGATAGAAACACCGCCATCTTGTATTTTTTAAATGGCAAGATATATTGATATTGGTATCATTTGAAAGGTACTTGTTTCAGAAAAACAATGGGGTATAGTTTAATCAGAAACAAACAAAAAATCGTTTGTAAACCAACTTACATAAACTAACAATTCTAAGTTATAAAATCGTTTATAATATTTTTGAGAAATATCACAGTAAATGTTCAAACTGTTGCCCATTTACTTCTTAGTACTAACGAAGTCTGTTAATAAAAGTCTCTCAGGTTTGCTGCAAGTGTTTTTCAGAAATATTGGATATCACATTTCTAATTTCAGCTGCCATATCACCTAGTTTTTATGGTGTGTTTGCATACACAACACTTTTTAAATATCCCCAGAAAAAAATCCGTTGGCGTCATGTGGAGATCGAGGAGGCCATTCAATCTACCCTCCTCGACTAATATATTTTTCTGGGAAAGTTCTGTTCAAATACTCTCGAACTTGCAGACCAAAGGTGCTGAGCCACCATCTTGTTAATCTTGTTAATCTTGTTAATCATTCTTATTGCTGGTACAGTTTGATTTTGTAATAGCTCCAAGTAGCCTACGGGCGTCAATGTACTATGTATAAAAAACGGTCCAATGACGTTACCATCTAATTCCACACCGAACATTAACCTTTTCCGGATACTGTGTGTGAACCTCTAAATTTACATGTGGATTGTCTCTATGCCAATATCTGCGATTATGTAATCTGCATTATTAATGTCGCTTCATCCGAAAAAAAAAACTAAACCTTATTTTACATTAAGTGAAGTGAATTACCAACTATTTCTGAAAATACTAATAATCAGATTACAAAAACCATTTCTCCTTAATTCAATTTGTTTTAGTTGGAAGTTATAGTTTCAAAGTAGTGAAAAAGAAGGTATATGTACATATTGTACATATATGTGTTCATGTAATACAAGGTAATAGAGTATTCACTGTCAATAAAGAGAGCTTTAGTTACATCTCACTTTTGTATTAATTTTTTTAGTTGGCTGTTTATTTTTAACATATGTGCTGATTCCATTGCAATGTATAATCTAGTTTCTTTATTTTTTCAAAACGATAGATTAATGTAAGTAAAAATGGACCTGTTGGTCAGAATTTTCACATAAATTTAATATAGACATAAACATCTTTAGTAGTGGTCTCGCATGCCATGTGTTACCATATACCTTTTAAATTACCAGTTCCACGTGCAGCTTAATTTCAAGGCCACACGCCCATTACGCGTTACATAACAACCAACCCCATAAAAATTCAGTTCACCAGTGAACGGATTCACATCTCACCTGCGAGGAATTTGACCAGAATCCAGGTCTCAATCGGCGTCAGGCTGTGGTGGTAGAGGTGCAACAGAGACACCTGGCTGTCCTTTTTGCGCAGCACGAAGAAAACGGTGTCCGCGAATTCAGTCAGCTTGGAAATGTAGTACCACCAGCACAGATTGGCCATCTGAAAAATTGAACTATCGCAATAACAGGTCTAGGAAAGTGAAAGCTGAAGTGCGCTTGTTTTGCAGCCATTTGTTGGGCCGTTCAAGCCGCACTCCGCACTCTTTGTCAATTGGAGGTGGTGTGTGTGGCATTTACGTTATTTCGCAAACTAAGCCGTACGAAGAACGGAGGCAGGCCGCGACAGAAAAGTTTATCTCTCGACGGATTGCGCCATTCAGCTATTGCAAGTCTTACAAAAAGGACAGGATATGTATGATATGAAAAGGATAGCGCCATAAATGTTTATTGCTACCGTTGATTGCTAAACGATCAGAGATACACTTGGCTGGATGACCGCGGTGGTTTCAGTACTCTTCGTTGCCACGTTTGGTCAAGAGGATTGATTTGCTAATAAGCTGTCGTTAAATAGTCGTTAAGTTATACTGGTTATTGATTTACTTCATTTCTCTAAATTATATTCATGGGCATTATTGTCTTTAAGTAACGCTTTGCGTTTTATAAAGATTAGAGAAAAACGGACAATAATATATGTCGTAAATCAAATGTGAGTGATATTTCGAATTTCTTCTTTAGTTTGAAACGATATAGTTTTATTACCACCAAATGTGTTGTAGTTAATTACTTTTCATTGTCATTGTAAGTTTCTACAATTAGTAATTAGATATAGCAGTATATATCAAAACGATATTTAGCAATCGTGGATTAAACTTGTAATTTCTGGGTGAACAGAATAATACACTTTTCCATCGCTTTTACTGCAAAAGTGAATACCAAACGAAAAAATTTGAAGCAAATAAAGTAAAAAAAAAACGCAAAAGTAGTATGAGTTTGCTAGAACTGCCTATCTTCGTTCAGTAATCTTACTAACAAATACTTCAAAGCTGTAATTTTAAACAAGAAGGAATCTTTTCTGCCAAAGTTACAAAAATAATGATCATTTCAAAAATTAATATCTGCAAAATCAGTAGTCATTTTGACTACTGACATAAAAAGATTTAGACCCATTATTATTTTTCTTCAATTGCGATACAAATATTACCTATTTTCATAATTTTAAAAATTATTAATTGTTTCGCTTATCAAAGGCTTTGTTTTGTGGTGCATTACAATATTTGTTAAGAATTAGGCGTAATGCTGTTACGTTAAAATTTGACTTTCTATCATCAAAATAGTCTTCTCAGAATTATTTCCGACATATTAGTTTCTATGTATCAACTGATTTGCCTTAAAATGGAAGTACTAATCTGCGTATCTAAGTTGGCTACAATTTTCTTCAATGGGAAAAACCTCTCCGGTTGGTTTTTCAAAATACCTTACCTCGAGAAAGAGATATTGACCAACTAAAGGAATTTCCAGTTTAGTTCTGCGAATTCCAAAGGGAATGATTTGAAATAAATTCATTGAAACTAATTAATTTTCTAAGTAATGGTATTTCATATAAAAAGCAATTCAGTCAAAATTTACTAATTTAACGGTAACTCTTATGGTACCTATTAAAATTTACAAAATCAAAAACCAGCAACGTTTTGAAAGATAAAAATTTAATTGTGAACCGAATTAACAACATTCTGATACTTTATTAACGCAACAATTGTCCAAAACATCTTACTTAGTTTAAAAAAATCAAGAAATTTTAATTGATTTCGAACTTTGGAACTCAAAGTCAAAAAAAGGCAAAGCTAAAAAAGAAAGTACTTAATTACAAAGTAACTCCTCATTTATGAAAATCGTAGCCAACTTCTATACTTGTAAAGGGACATAAGTGTCTTGTTTTATATTCTCCACTATTGCACTTGTAATAGTGGAGACCACTTGTAATAGTGGAGATAAACATAAGGCGTGTACCTTATGTTTAAACAACAATACCACCCCGTATAAACATTTCTAATTCCAAACTGCTTACAAATACCCTTTTTTACAACACAACTTACTTTTTACAACAGATCCGTGAATGGTGGTTAATGTATTTATTTGCAGGATTTAGAGACTAAGGTGCGGGAAATCGATTGACCTTCAATAAAATCATTTTAAGATATAAAAATTAGTTTTTGGCCACTATAGTTAGCTTTCGGACACAGGGAGCCACTGTGTGATCAAAGCTGGTAGAACTGTAGAGCTGGTAGAAAGCTGTTAGTTTGACCTTTGACCAAAAGATGGTGCTGCCAAGTCGGGTGAGCGAGCGCAAGGGTAAAAAACAAAAATGTTTTGTTGTTGACCCCCGAGCAAGCTCTGTTTTCCAGCTACTTGAAATTTAAATGAACAGTTAATGGTGAAGAAAAAGTTATTTCAATCATAGCTTGCTAACGCTGCATTTGAGGGCAAAAGCAAAATATGGTTAAACACAGGAATCAAGGAGACATTAGCGTCCAGAAAACAAAGAAAAAAGTTCATGTAGCGACAAAACTATAATTGCAGATCGGAGTACTAAATGGAGGCGTCGTATATGACATTCCTGCTAACCGTCTATATCTCTTGTCACTTGACAGCAATATTTTATTCTAACTTTTGAAAGGTAACTGTGATAAAGCCTGTGTATATGCACTACAGACCTAAGGAAAAGAATTGCAGAACTTTAAATTCACATATTTAATTAAAGAGGTCAATAAAGAAAATGTACAAAAAAAGCAGCACTATTTACAAAAATTTTAATAATTAAAAATTAAATTACATTTATGCAGAGGACAATATGGCGTAATTTTTGTATAAAACATTTTACTCTAAATCCGCGATTTCAAGATTTTCATTGTTCTCTATTTTTTATACAGAGGGAAATCCCCTGTATGTAAGGGGCTGCAGTATCAAAACTGTTCATATTTTAAGGTTTTGTCCAGTGACACTTTTGATGCAGTGATTCAAAGCTACAATATATTCAAAATTGGCGGAGAATATTTTAAAATTGCCGAGAGCCAATTCACCATAAGGTTTGTTTTTCATCAATCAGTAGTTTAATTTTCTTCTTGATTATTGAAAAAAGATTATTATGGATATAGTTAGTAAGCGCTTTAGAACATTTTTCTTTAGAAAATCGATGGTATTTTTTCCACTAGAGAGCTCAACAATAATGGTTACTATGTAAATTAGAGAAGCAATTTTTGAGATTTGAGAATGATGATAAGAAATTTTGAGACAAGGTTGTTAGGTTGTTTAGTGAAACATAGTATATGTATGTGGGGTTACATAATTTTCTCATAAATTGGTAAATAAATAAATTTTTTACAATAATATAGTTTATAATTTGCAAGTCTGCCGTATTGGATCAGCCTTTTTGATTTTTCCTATGCTAACTGAAATTCAGGGCTAGGAAAGAGGCCAAATGACTGATGAGCAAAGCATCAAAGTATTTTAAATAAATTATAGTTTGTAAAAGATTTAAGGGCCCTGTAAAAGTTTGCCTACCCATACTACTCCAATGGGGAATACGACTGTATTTATTATTCATTAGCAGAACGTAATTTTCAAATTCATTTTCAAAGTAATTTGAAAATCAATTTTATTTTTTAAATAGATGCTTATAATTATCTTTTTCTACTCTACTTGTCTGTCTTGGGTTATTTTACATAATAATATTAAGTAGCTTTTAAAATGGAACCTGAACTAAAAACCTTTTTACTCATGCGCACTGTTTGTCTATTAATTGGTAGTCCACATTTCGTATTCTGATATTTTTGCTAGCGAGACAGTAGTTAATTTAACAAATCTAAAGAGCCAAGGAGAAAAATAAAAATCACTATAAGTTGTAGTAATCAACCAACTGATCATCAACTAGACCTAACTTTTTATTCTATGAAACAATACTACAAGAAAAGTTGAACACTTACCCTCATTGCTTTTTGGTTATTCGAGTAATCGACAGGCTGACATTTGTAGCTGTAGTCCAGAAACCATCCGCTCATAAGATGCTACAAATATAACACGGTGAATTAATAAAATAGTTTGTTCCAAGAGTATATTCCAAATATGTATTATGAAGCAAATTCTAAAAGGGCTGGGAATGTTTTTTTACGTTTCTCTAACTCTATCATTTTGTTATGGTAAGTGCTTAACGTGCTTATTTAAAAGATCTGCCCTTTTAAATAAATGCACGATCATTGCCCGAATTTATAGACAACAAGCTTTTCGTTGTTTCTGCCTTAAGTACTTAGCTGCAGGATAAAAATAAAGTAAAGAGGGTTCCAGATGATATCTTTTGAAAATCAATAGTACTTGATTAGAAATTCTTTCTGGAATAAATCTACTGTATAAAAGATGTAACAAAAAACGATGTTCCAATAAATTAATAGTAAATTCCATTTACAATACCGCATTCGTACTTCGAACAATTAATCATTAAATAACATTATGTCTTAAACCGTTATGGCCTAAAACACTCAAGTTCTATCAGATCAAATGTCAGCACTATTTTTCTCATAATAATATTCCTTCCTCCCCAAATAAAATGGTTGGTTCTTCGTTTGTAATTACAAATGTTTATGTTTTTGTGCTCTAAATTTCCGAGAGCACTTTCATGCTCATAGATACATACAGATTTCATCCTACTCAACTGTTTTTGTTTAGCACGCTATTCGTTATGAAATGAAATTATTTTTTCATTCTAATTTTAATCTTTTAAGCGGTCTGACTTTGAGGACGAAAACGGTAACGTGGCATCTTTACAAAAAATGTCAAGGAATTTAAAAACCAAAACAGAATAAATATATAAAATGCGGAAAGTGTTTCGAAAATAATAGATTTGTAAATGAAGAACTGTAAATTAGGAAATGAAGAAGTGTAAAAAAATAAAGGGCCGTGTAGAACAGGACAATAAGGAGGGAAAAAGGGAAACAACAGCAAAACACTAAAATAGTTAAACCAAGAAGATAAAATCAAATCATTAGTGTGGTTCTATCACCTGCAAGTTACACACAAGAGTAATTACATGAGAGTTCAGACAAAAACAGATAAACTACGATGGCAAACCAGAAGTATTCAGAACAAATTGTCAAAAAAACCATGACATGATCGAAATATGAATAGTATAAAGTGCAACGGTACACCAGAAGTAAATGATACTATGGAGATCTAGCCAAAAATATCTAGCGGCCAATAGAGAAGAGAGTGTACACAAAGAGTGCTAAAGATAAGGAAGTATAACTATGTATGAGTATGACGATATGCTTAGATACAATTTACAACAAAAAAATTACTGTAAACAAAATAATTTAACCAAAAGCAAGTCCCAATTATAAACAAACCAAGGTTACTGTATACTCAATTCACAGTCACCGGAATTACAACCAGGCGGTATGACATAATAACAATCAATTGCAAGAAATTACGAGAAAGGTTGAACGTA
>JAWQRJ010000898.1:0-17834 GCA_033557515.1 Diorygopyx duplodentatus
CATTTTAAAAAACCCTAAATATTTTGTATTTTACTTTTTTTCCAGCTATCTTAGTTTAGAAAATAATCGACCGTTTCCATACATAAAAGCGACCCTGTACATGCAAAAACTGTATTTTAAGAAAACGTGACAGAAACGGTGATAAATTTCCAAAATGAAAGGGTTAAAGCAACCAACTGGACTGTTTCCAAGAATATGCTGGATAAATGTCACAGATTAAGAACAAAAGTCAAAAATCTCAACAAGCTCGCGACCAACAACTGTAAAAATTTTATCGTACATGGATAAAAGGGCAGTTTGCTTTGCGAAAAGAAATGTAATAAAAATAGGTTTTTCTATCAGTGAATCTCTAACAGCTGTGAGGTTGGAATTGTTTAACAAAGCGAAGAATTCCTCTGGAAACCGGAACGTTTGGACCCAGGATGGAAGGATCGTGGTATTATGCCCTAACGGAGTCATTAAAAAGTGCAGTGGATTTTAATGCGGTGTTATCTAATTTCGGGTGTACGACATGCGTCCAGGGCGGAAGGATTAAAGAAGTTTCACCTTTGGCCTTGGAAGAGAAGCTCCTTATTAATAATTCCGATAATGAAATTCGTTTCTAATAGTTTACATTACAAGTGATATCCACTTGGGATATTTTGTTTTTCTTCTTCTTTTTTAATTTAAATTTTATTCTATAACGTACTATCTAAATTCTACTACTAGAGTCCTAAATTCTTGAATCTGAATTTTTTTTGCTGTTTCCGAAACCTGGTTAGATCCTGACATTGACGGTGCATTTCTTGAGTGCGAAATATTTTATATTACAGGGTATTGAGCTGGTGGAGTTGGTTTTTATTTGAAAAATAGTTATGATTTTGAGTTTAGGAATAGTGTGAAGCAAAGCAGCTGTGGGTTAAGATTAGGGTTTCTGAGGTAAACGTTTGTTTAGGTATGGTCTACCGCCCTGGTTCTTCAATCTCTACTTTTGTTGAACAGTTTGAGGAAATTCTGTCTTACCATTAAGTCTCACCATATTCCAACTTTACCGATGTGCTATACTGATACAAAAATCTCTACTTTAAAGATGGTTTACGCAAACAGATTTATTTTGAATCAAAATTTAAAAAAAGGTATTGTGCGACTCTCTAATTTTGTTTTATTTTAACTAATGTGATGTTGTTTATAATAGCTGCTTAGATGCGAGTGATGCAAAACGTATTCAGCTAGTTTAAAACTCTTCTTTGAGAGTTATCTATGGAATTAGACGTAGGCAGAGAATTTCGCACATGATTGGAAGGACTGGTAGGCTTCGTATGCGTCATCATAGAGTGCTCAACTCCTTGTGTACGTATCACAGAACCTGAATTGCCTGCATATTTGCATAATAAGATTTCCTTTAGAACAGATGTTTACAGCATTAGCATTAGACGCAGAGATCTCATAGACATCCCACGTTATAAGCTACTACTTTTCAAAAAATCTTTTTCTTAGTGTGTTGCTCATTATTATAACTGAATAATACCAGCATCGTGCAAGAGTATCACTTTGTGCATTTAGGAAAAGGGTCAAATGGTTATTAATGAGTGGTCATACTAGTTTTAGTTTGTTATATAATATAGTTTATTTATATGTGTCTTGTTGAATTATTTTGTTATTTTTTGTCTTCAAGTTTCCTTTACAAAATGTATTTTGTAGTTTGTGTCAATAAACTTAATTAAATTTAATTAATTAATTTTTAATTAATTTAATTAAAAAATTAATATTAATTATTATTATTAATGCAGAGAAAATAAAACTACACAATTGTAATGAAATGAATGAATACCGGTTGCAAAAGATCTTTGACACTTTCTATTTATAAGGGGGTTTTGTTGCCAGTAGCTGAAGTCATAAAACCCATCACAAACTGGGTGGACTATACGCTCAAGTACATCATCCTCAGAAATTCATATTGATTTATTTGCTTGATATTCAGATTCCGTTTTCAGCAATTCTAATCCACTTCATAAGCCAATTACACCCACATATTTCCATTGCACGTTTAGCCCGTCATTCAAATCAGCTTGAAAATGCCGTAAATTTGGCACAACACCAGATATTAGCTCAACTGCCGACAAAGCTCCAAAGCTCCAGAGCATACTGGAAATAAGCGCTTCCTGTTAACTGTAATGAACAGAGCGCTCAATAACGCGAAATGCGCAACGACTGAGCAATTATGTCCAGAAAAGGCGGTTCAAGAAAATTATACTGCAACTGGGAAGGAGGCATGTTGCTTCCCGACATCGCCAATTTAATCACAGACCGCAAACTATAACAGTAAATTGCTTGTCCGCCTGCGTTTCAGTCAGCGCAAACGCGATTTGCACCATCGCTAATTGTCCGGGGCTAAAATTTCCACCTCGGGCGCAAAACTGCGCCGCAAATAAACATCGTTTCTGCTTTATTAAATTGTAGTCGCCGTCAGTTTAATTGCAGATAGTCGAAAACCGCAAGTTAACTAATTTTGATGAAAATTGCTGATAATTATTCCATAATGCAATTATTCAATCCAGTATTTCTGATATTGCCACCGCACATTTTATAGCAGTACAGTAATGTGCCCATAATAATTATGATCGGAAAATTATGCTCATTAATTCAATCTCTATTTGAAGAGAAAAAAACTATTGATTGTCGTCAATAGTACAGACGGAACCCCGGTGCTATCTCCTATTTCTGTAAACTTTGAACTCTTAGTATTGTAACTACCAGTTGTTTCGCTGTTTCAAATTGCTCAACTATCCCTACTTAATTGTTCCGTCCGCGAAATTCATTCCGCTTGTGCAGACTCTGAACGTATATCTCTTTTAGAAGAATAAAAGGCAAAGCACGTATGTAATACCTTTTCCGTACTTCGGAGCATGGTATCTCTCTTAAATAACCTTAAAACTCAATGAAAGGAAAACATCTGAAAGGGAATCTCGCGGGGCAACAGTATCATTTTCTCTCCACCGGTTTCGGATCGGTGTCCATGTAGGTCAGAGACGGAAAACGGCACGAGTCGACAGCCAGTCGCGCACAATCCGTCGTGCACTGGTTTCAGTTTCTTTCAAAAGCGCATTATGACCAGCGACAACGGCACGACCATTGAATTATTTATGCCATTTGACGGCCACTCCATTAGACGTTTCCGTCGCTACGACGCCCGCGAAACTACCGAGGGGGTTTGCCGTAGCGAACCGTAAAGAAAAACGCACAAGAATTGCAAGCCTTTGGCATATTACGTGCGAACGCTAATTAGCGATCCGGCATAGATCCCGTGCCATTAATTCCCAAGAAAGGTTAATTCACAGCCGTATTGCTACCTGCAATGCCAGTACGTGACGTAAAGAACCCTTGTAAAAAAATGTATTAAGCGAAAATTGATAATCTAACTGATAAATACACGTGGTAAAGCAGCAGTTATGTGAAATATAGGGTAAATAGTTGTGGAATAAATAATGAAGCAACGTAGAGTAACACCAAACTAGTTTTTGTATATTAGCCGTTTCAAAGTTATTGTGCATGGAATCACTAAGTACAATGCAATGTTTTACGAGTAATGTTTAATAACAATAATGATATGCATACACAGAGGGAGTCTAACTGTCAAATAGACTATAATTTTACATTGAGTTGGCTGTTTCAAACACTCTAGATTTGGAATTATTAATAACTACCGTATTTTACGGACTATAAGACGCACTTTTTTCTTCAAAAAATTGCCTCCAAAATTCAGGTGCGTCTTATACTCCAGGAAGATTAAATGTGCAAATTGCAAAAAATTGCTTAAAAATTAAGGTGCGTCTTATAGTCCCTAGCGTCTTATAGTCCGTAAAATACGGTACTTATACGGATACATTTTCTTTAAACTGATTTATCGCAATAACAAAGCATTTTAGGTATAGGATATTCTATAGAAAGTTAATATCATTTGCTTAGAACAATTCAAAAATGTATAGAAATAAGGTTTTCATTTTAAAAAAATTATTTTTGATAATTTTTTAAAGTCGTATTTAAATAAATATTTTGAACACCCTGTAAAATATTTTAAAAAATTCAGCAAACTTTCCAATACGGGTTTGCCGTCTCCTTAACGCGACCAAATAAATTTCCTTTATTTGCAGTACTTATTGTTTTACATGTTTCCAACTTCCCAATAAAAGTTTGCAATCTCTTTAACGTGGCCAAATAAATTGCTTTTATTTGCAGTACTTATGCCCGGTTGCACAAAACATTTCTGAAAAGTTAATCGGCGATTAACGAGCCGTTAGCCAATCAGATTGAAGAATTCAAATGTTCAAAAGTGAATTCCCTGATCTGATTGGTTAACAAATCTGTCAGCATGACAGCTGTGCTTTGTGCAACCGGGCATTATTGTTTTACTTATTATTATTGTTTTTAGTTTTAAAACTGACATATGTTAATATTCAGTATAGGGAATGTAACACAAAGTTGCTTTAAATTTTAACAGAATTCAAAAATGCAATAAAATACAGGGTGATCAAAAGTTGAAAATATTTTAGTTAAGACTGCCGTACGCAAAAACCAATAATCCCAAACTTTCAATGTTCTAATTTACCTGATTCTCCATATCGTTCTAATGAACGCTCATCGAGCCGGACCTTTGCCTATTTAAACATCTTTCTATCTCAAATATTTTAGAAAAATAGCAATAGTGATAAAGTTTTCGGAACGCCCATAATCCTATGGTTACATTAAATATTAAATTACAAATATCTCCGCTATTTATATTTTCACTATGCTAACGTTTTAGTACTTTTGTGCTCAGAAGCCAATTCACTTCTATTATGTTGTTTTGAGTATTCTAGAAGCATGAAATCAAGAAACAAATTAAAATAGTATACAAAGTTGTAACCGCTGGGTAAGTTAAGGGTAAATTTTCGACAAGGTTGAAATTCCGTTTCTAGGAACATTAAAATCAAAGAGCAATTTAAGACATTATACCACGTTGTGCCAGTATTATTTCTAATACTTTCCTGTTTACAACTTTTACAGCTTGTACAACAATTGTTCAAGTTGACGAAAACGCTCACAAACAATATTTCCGATAGTGTTGTAGTGTTCCCAATCCACCGAAAATCTCTCGATCCGTAGCTGGTTAGACAGTTCATTGCAGTTAGCCAACTACGGAATTGAAAGGTTCTTGACAACAAATAGACATAATAGTCTTGCAAAATCAAGCATATATAAATCAATGTTACTCGCGAAAGTTAAGGTCATTGGTACACGGCCTAACTAGAACAAGACTTTGAACTAATAAACTTTCAATATTTACTACAGGTTTAAGAATTAATTACCACCGCAGATAAAATAGTTGCTCAACTGCAATGTAAGTTCGCTGTGCTTATAGTATGCAGCGCTTATATCGTTCAAGGTTTAATTTTTCGTAGTGTTCCAAGCAGCTATTTTGTACTACCAAGTTACGCATTTAACGAGTGCGGTTGCATAGATTTAGGTAGGAACATGAAGTTGGTTTAGTGTTGTCTTACAATTGTATCGAACTTTGGCTAGTCGCTATTTAAAATCGAGTCCACCAACGTCGTCTAAACGTAGTTAGTTTGCAAACTTAGGTGTAAACGTGTAAACAAATAAATACAAACAATGTAGTATGGCTTAAACTTACCACAGTGATCGGGTACATGGGATTGATAATTGTAAACAGTAGTATATGGTTTGGTTTGGCTTCTTCTTGCCGTTTCCGACGAGGCTCTTCTGTACCATAATTTGAAGTATGAACCTAAAACGAAATACTGTCGTTAATTAAACCCTGGCTTAATAATAATGGATAACTAAGGTGAACATTGTAGCCACTGCCGTTTAAGATACAAGCATTGACTTTGTGGAATATAAATATGAGTAAAGACAAATTAATGTCATAATATTACCCGTAGAGTAAAAAAAAGTACTCATGCAATATGTTCTCAAAATTTATATACTGAGTAGTATAAATCAGTGACTGATTTGGTTGTCCAAGACCATAGCTAAAGAAATTATTTGGAAATAAAACTAATTAAAGAACAGCAACAAAATGATGACGCAGAAATACTGTTTAGCATTTTAAGCGCCATGTGAATAATATTATGTAAGAAATGCAATAAATCACAAATTCGCGGCGCTTAAAGTGTGAAACTTCACATTAAATTTCGATTGCAATCGCAAAAGCTAGTTAGAGAGGTTTCGTATACAAACACTATTAAAACTTCAAATTCACAGTGCATAGTGATTTATAATTGATATTTTGTAATGAAAAATTACGCCATCAATCACTGAAATGAACTGGGAAGCGAAGGTTGGGAATTTCAGCAAATCATAAGGCAGATTCCTCGTCGTTAGAAATCATCAATCATGATTTTTGTTGACACTTTTATGGTAGGTTTCGTCAAAGAACATTACTTTGTTCTGAAACTCATTACCTTTATTTGCATGTTTATGAGCGAGCAGCGGGGGGCGGTGGTGTCTACACCACCGCCGAATGTTGTCAGATGGGCGATCACATCCAAATTGTCGCCAGAATGGCCAAGAACTGCAACCACCGAATTGTACTTCGAAAATTCCAGAACACAGAAAGTTTTACGCTGGAAAGTCATCGCCATCTTTAGCAGTGGTGGTGCCACGCGACAGTATAAGGAAACAACTTATGTGAGTAAAATTCAAAAGTTTCACAGTTCTTTTCATATTGGATATGATGCCTACGGTTCCTTACATATCCACGCAAGTTACTTAAAGCTCAAACATTCATTTGTATACACCATGTGTTAGTCCCTGGTGCCATTTTCAGATTGAGTATGGTAATTTTTTTAATTTCGTTATATTTTTTAGAAAAAGTCTAAGGTGATCAGTCAAGCCAGGAGATCTAGCTGGCCCCTTATATTACGGCGACCAATAAATCCATTACCCGAGAAAACATCCATTTAAAAATTGACGAACCTCATTATCAGCATAGTTTGGTGGTCCAATATAGTTTTCTGGTAAGTCCAAGTTAGATTCCCATTTAGATTATCGTCAACGAAAAGTGATCCAAAAAGAAAATCGCGCACATACGGTTAGTTTATTGCAATTACGTCTGTTTACTTTGTCATTCAACAAAAACGCACACTCGTTCGGAAAACAGATATTATAAAGCAAAATTTAGCTCTTAAACTAGTTGTTTTAAAGGGGTGAAATTTATGTGTCCCCAAAATTCTCTGAACGCTACGTATAAGACACTAGTTGGTTGCCCACTCAGCCAATCAGATATTGATATTTGTCTGATTGGCTGAGTGGGGCCCAGTTGGGAATAAACCAACAAAACCCATCGCTTGAAACTTGTTAGTTAAATGTTGTGTGTTGTAAATGTTGGATGCATGCCTTACATTTTAGCTGGATGATTTAGATTGAAAAGTTGTACAGTAATTATGGCACAATCATTATTAGTATAATAAATTGTAACTATTTCAATTCTTTCCTTTTTGGGGTGGACCGTTTTGAAGGATTATCGCAACACAGTGTTACACACAATCAACGAGTTTATTTTGATAGATGTTCTTTTATTTTTCTTAGTTTACCGCGGGCTAACTTATAACTAATTATTACATACACTGCTTTACGGCCCAACTTATTACACCCCCTACTTAACACTGTTCAACTTATCACATATATATTTATTAATGTCTTACATTTATACGTAATATTTGACTAGAATTTAAATTATGGAACATGAACTAGAATCTACAGAAATTCTTAATATGTCGTAAGGCACAGTTGCAAAATCATATCAATTATATCGAATAAATGACTTCTAGTCACATATTCCAAAAAAGAAGACAAAAGGGTAATAAAATATATTTCCGGGCACTTTGCTTTTGAAATCAAAAGAGCTGTTTAAGAAAAATTCTAATAAAACAAAGAACAAAAGGGGAAGGAAACAAAAGGAAAGGAAAAATGCGGTATGCAATAAAAAACAAAAATTACGTTAACACCATCCGATTACAAAAATTTATATTTGCAAATTTGCATTCTTCAATTTGATTGGTTAATTTCTTGTTAATTTGGCAGCAATGCTTTATGCAACTGGGTGCTAGTTTAACAATTTTTTATGAATATTAGTACTACTACAGTGAAACTACAGAATAGTAAATCAAAATGCAAATATTAAACAAAACTATTTTTCATGAATGCACTTGTACAATGAAAACGAAGAAAAAAATCTTCAGACATAAAATATAAACAAAAAAAAACAAATGGTTAATAGGATTTGCGAAACTTAAATACTAGTTTAGAAAAACTCAATGAATTATTTAAAATTTGAGCCAGAATAGGCGATCAAGTGTCACAGAAATTCAATTAAGAATCTAAATATATAATAATTTTAAGAAATTTGAAGAAATTTGTCGCCAGTTAATTGAAATTAACATGCTATGTTATTAATTAATTTCTGTAGCTTTTGTTCCTACAATTTTGTTTTGATTGTTATTTGTTGTATTGGATTGTTATATTAATTTGTTTAAAAGTAGACACTCTCCGAGATTTATAATGTAGCCTTCTGAGAATAGATAAATAAAAACTAAATTTCTCTTCGACTAAACCACTGCAAAATCCAAGATTCGTGCTGGAAAATGCGTCTTTCCAATAAGCTACACTCGTTTGTAGTTAATTTTCATTAACTTTTAAAATTAGCTTCATAGTGTGAGAATTAATTAATCCAGAATTATTGTGAACAATGTATTATTTTTTAACTGCATTACTCTAACTGATTATGGCAAAGTTTATATTTCCACTATCTCAAAAAAATATCAAATATTAACTATAACTCTTTGTCTACCAATATACAAATCTACCTAGGCTCTAGGCTTTCAACGGTGACGCCCACTTTATGCTTTTTTCCAAAATGAAAGACGAGTTGTTGACTACAAATGAGTCAGTACGTAACAATTGTTTTACTGTTGTCCTTTAAGCTTATAAATACACATAGGCAACCACAATATCACCAATCTTACAGAGTTGTCGTGATATAACGATATGCTGGACCTCTGGACACTGGAAGCTAGTTAAATCCAACAGACAAATCGGTAAGTAACAACAAATTTCAATGGACCTGAACTTAAATACTAAAAATGTGTATCTCTTGAAGTGTTATTTTTATGGTGTAACTTGTAACGACTTCGTTTATTTCAACACCTGCATAAATTTCAAAATAAATTTAAATTTACACATTTCCTTACGAATGTGTTTGCTTTTATGTTCAAAACGCCCATAAAATATAACGTTGGCGATGACATGATAGACAATAAAGTTGTCTTTCGAGTGCACTGAATGACATAACATTCAATGAAGTGTAGTACCATTTTAAACATTCAGGAGGCATCCCCGTTCGCGCACGACCCTACTTCGCAAACAAGGATAAATGACCTGGTGACACGTAAGGAAACGCCGACAAGTTGACGTCGAACCGGCATTCCAACACCTGCGCGAAACTTTTAGAAACAATTAAGTCCTTTAGAATGCATCAACTGTCGGCGGGACATCCAAAGCAAACGGACAACGTTGGTCCTCACTTGGGCTCCAGAGCGCAAAAGTAATTTTCCGGTCATTAAAGTGACTAATTGCATATCCAATATGCAGGGGACCGGCAGACTATATATAACACTCTAATTTAGTCGCAGTGATTGACAGCCACGTGATCTGCCCGCACCTTTGCGCTTCAAACACCAAAAATGCACCTATAATTAGATCACACAGTTTCCCACGCCAGTGTTTCGTAGGTTGCTCAAAGTGAACGGTAGCTAATCGAAAAAGAAAGATCTAATCTTAATTTTCATTCACGAAAAGTGACATTTCCGTTTGAATAATGGTCTATTTTAATCACAACTCGCGGTTCGACGGTAGCGCTGCACTGAAAATCGCCACTGTGCCATAGAATTGCGGATTTATTTCAAAGACAACAATTTTTCGGTGTAACTTTTCAAATCCTATCAATATATCATGCCTTGCTTTGCTAAAAGTAGAAAAAAACTGAAGATAACAGAAATCAATCGTTCTTAGATAGTTTTTAGATACAATCTTATCCACTCTCTTCGAAAATATAACGTAAGTTTTATAGCGTACTATAAGTCCTAACATGTTTTATTTAAAAGCAATGTATTTTGACAGTATTTTTTACCGTGAATACCAAAACCTCTTTCACCCTGTGAAGTTGGTTTTTTTTCGTTTACACACTCTTGGTTTTCAAGACTACATGTTCAAATGTAGGCGGGCTTTATACACCAACTAAAAATTTAAAAAAGGATATACAAAACAAAATTTCGTTTCTAGAAAGTTTATAGAAATTATTGATTACTGAAATTACTAAACAACATATCTAAATTCCTAGATTGTATATTCAACTGCTTTCTTAATAACATAGCTTTACGTTTTTAACAATTATAATTGTCTTCAGACAAACAATTTGAGAAAACTTTTTTGAAATTAATGCCAAAAGTAGTCCTGGGGGTACTTTTGGCATTTTACCTATGTGCCCCTGTTCCATTTTTTTTTTAATCAAATGAGGTCCCCGACGTGTTTTACAGTTTTCCGATATTCCGGCGCGTTCTCAAAAAAAGTGGGGGTCTTTTGGTGGACCATGTAATAATCAAATCATTATATATAATAAGGTAAGATATACCAATAATATGTATCTTTTAAGCGCAGCAAGAAGACTAATTTTTCCACAATATTTAAAATTAAAACCAAATTTCCATTCAATTCACGTCACTTAACCTCATTGAAAAATTACATATCCCGACATCACCTGTCGATAAACAAATCAATGTTTTTTTAAGACAGCATAAAGCCGATTGCACTTATCGTAAATAGGAATTTATTAGGCTTACATATTTTATAACTTATCGAGTGCTCTGTCAACGTTGTTATCACCGTAATAACACATTCATAGGCAAGATAACTGCCGGTGTACAATAACATAGCGGATCAAAATACTGTGTCAGATTTGATTGCTGGTCATAAAAAAGTATCTTTCCTGTTATTTGCGAAATTAATATTTATAAATTTCAGTATTAACGGCAATTAAGATCACAACATTAAATAAAAAGTAATACACGGTCAACGTGGTACAGTTGCATTCACCGGGTGACCTTTTCTTACTTTCACAGCCAGGCGTTTCCAGTTCGTTGTTCCATTGTTATACAACGGAGCGACTTCGTTTTACTTCTTTTTATAGAGTATAGATGTCAGATGACTCGAAAAAGCAATCTTAATTCTTTTAAGTCAGTGGAGCATGAAGTTCGTGAGAAACTCTCACAAGAAAATAAATAAACAGGGTTTACCAGATGTCTGATTCTCACTTATCGCAGGTGAAGTACATATCTTGTTTGTAAACATCATATACATTTTAGCAATGTAATACATATGGTAATGCAATTCTGATGTCTTTTACAAAACCGATGATTCATTTGTTTCGAGATTGGGATTTTGTAATGATTATTACCTGAACAGAAGTAGACCTCCGATATAATAAAACAGACTTATCCATAACTTTTATCCAAAATTGAGTTAGCGAACATACAGTTTGATAGCAACACTTCTCATGTTGTATCAAAAATGTAGACGATTTAGATAAACAATTGTTGAAATTATTGTCACAGTTGGCTATTGAATAAGTCCACAATATAATCATTTTAAAATATGGAGTTTCAAAAGAGTACGTGGAATGTTTTCTTCAAAAAGGTATGGAATGCAAACTACTTTTGGCAAATTACTATGACTTGATATCCTCGATATTAATAGTGACGATATCACCTCTTCGGAAATTCGAAAAAAAAATGGAATTACGTACTTGTTTTAAATAATATACCTTACTTCAAAGTAGTCTCGCAGATTGCGGAAATAAATACCGTAAAATAGTAAATTTGTATGTTTTTTATAATCTACTTATAAGTAACAAGGAGACTTACGCCGCTAGAATTTCAAAATTTCAGGATATTTACATGAAAATTTGTCAGAGAGTGCAATTCAAAAACAAATCTAATAAACTTTAGTTTATGTAATGATCATAATTGAGATATTGCCAATGGGTATGAAGATAATAGCAGAAATCCATACCGACAAAATTATATTCAGGAAGTTACGGTAGGATACTGTACTAAATTCTAAAAATGTGTGCTAACGTTGCTGTAAAGCGTTATTTAGAAGTTATACTAATTTAGATATTAATGATCATTTTCCAATACTGATCCTTATTAAGGTGCGCTAGTAACCAACTAGATTAGGTGGAGTTTCAGCTTTCTACAACGTAGCTTCGTCGTACAACAAACTAAATTTCTATTGCTAATCCGTTAATTTATTTGTACACCTGTGAATTCATTGAATTACTCTCGTTTGTTTACTAATTAATATTCGTTAATATTACAGGTGTCCCAAAAGCTAGTTCTTATAAGTCTAGAGGCTATTATAACCCTAGAAGGAAATCGTCACCATATTCAAGGTCCATACAACGATTCATGAGAACCTATATCCTTACAATGAATGCGCAAAACGTCTTTACCATGGAGGTAATGAGTACATTTCTGCAGGCGGTTTTAAATTGCGTTGAAAAGAACTTCGTTTTTCAAAAAAAAATTATGGTCTGATGTACGTGGTTGCAATTACGAAACTTTACAGGATATTAGAGAAAGTCATCACCCAATAAGCTAGAGCGTAAATGTTTACTACCTAGGATAATAAACGGTGCAAACTGCACCTACTTATGTGGGTACATACTGTCAATTCTTTGGAAGATATCCCTATAGCAGAACGCAAAATATTGTGTATCAGCATGATGGGGTACCCGCCCATTATTCTCGGTTTGTTGATTAATTACATGTAATTACATTAAATACTACTTGAACAAATTTAACAGTTTTAATATATTCACGTAATGAAATTTAGATTTAATAAAATATTTTCAATCAATGATCTCTAGCTAAAATTGTACTTTTAAGTTTAGACATAGAGCCAATACAATAAATCAGTTGAAATTAATACAAATAAATGTGGCTAATTTGCTCGCCAACGTGGGTTTACCACGTTGCCTCTTAGTCGCTTTTGTGATCGCTGTAAACAAACTACACAACCTCCTCGTATCCTACTCGGCACTTTTACTCTGAAAATTAATTCTGATAAGTAATTATACGCACATTACAACTGAATTTAGCGATATATCATTCTGATTAACCATAAACAATCTTTTTCGGTTAGCTAAAATGTCGAAGACTCTGTCTTTGCAAAGTAAAATGTTCGTTACTTTTAATAAGTTATTTTGAGGCAGAGACAGATAATGACACTTCTATCACTGAACGCCGTGAACAAGATATTCTTATTAAATTAAAGTTATCGGGTGGAAAAGACAATTCAGAGAAGAGAGTTGTTTTAACTTTCTTCTCGATTCGATGTAGGTATATAATTTGACACATGCTGAGGCGTTCAACTAATTTACGATTTTTTTTTGATAGTTTGTTAGCTTTCAGTAGATAAAATAATTCTTGATACATATATTTTTTTGCTTTTCTATTTGAATATTTAGACAGTGTCTTTAAAATGGAAAGCTATCTGCTACCGCCATGCAGCAATTGGGTAAGTATTTGAGATAAATTAGTATTAAGTTGAAGAGTTAGCTTACTCAAAATGTTTGCTAATTGTACAAGCAAGACAGTGACTTTTGTTTATGTAGAACTGTCATTTCATCAACCTATTCAACATTTTGGCAAGGATATTTTCTACGTCACCGATGACGTGTGACTACCTCGATTAATTTCACTGTAGAAGTGTTGCTTGAACAAGTCTATACATGGGATAGACTTGCCAAGCTCTAGAAATTATATTTCACTGCGTGATCGGAGTAGTTCAAGATATCTTTTGTATTTTGTTTTCTACGTAGTTTATTTTGTGCGCTAGTCCCCTGTTTATTTATGAAAGTGAGTCGCCACTAAATCACTTCACTCTTTGTGCAAACAAAAAAAAAGTACGCAAATTACGCCACATATTCGCGTCCGCTGGCTAGCGCCAGCCGGCTTCCGTGAACAAAAATAAAGTTCATAAATACAGTTTGTAGACTACCACGTGATCACAACTACCTATTAGCAGGGATATTTAAGGATGCATTTGTTTTTTGTTTTAACTATTAAATGGGCCATCACCTTCATGAGTCATTTTAATCCATGCATTTTATCAAATTTTGTTCAAAAACTAGGAGTTATATGGAAAAATACTTTGTACAAAAGATTTATAAATTCAAGGGGGATAAAAGATGATAGTATTGGCTTAACCCTGGATATGTACGCTAAGGTCAAGCTGGCCGGACTGAGATTTTTCAACTTGACACCCTGTATTTCATGTATGAATGCGCATTAGTTTGTTCTTAATACATCTTTTGTGGTGTCATTCTTGTGCGAATTGACAAGCAGAAGAACCTAACTTAGCAGTAGATTTCGAGTGGATTATGATCAAGGATAAATCGATTGCAACCTATTGTTTCGTACATTGAACGCGGCTATCGCTTTATGTAATCGGAACTACCGAATATTAGGTTATTTCACACATACCAGTATGTTTATGAGTTTTAGCCAAAGACTTGTTTACTGACATGGGGGCAAGAGAATAACCTTTAAATAATATGCAAAGAGTACCAAAAGCCTATTGATAAATAAATAATGATATCCTTGTTGTTAACAAAGTTTCAAATAAAAAAACGCAACCATACAATTAGAAGACAACAAGAAAATAATAATAATAATAATAATAATAATAATATAAACATACAAGAAAATAATACCGTGAACAGCTATTCCCAATGACATATTAACAACAAAATTTCATCAAAAGTTTCGTTTTTTAATGGCACCACGTTACAATAAAATAATTTAGTAACAAATTGCACAGAATAATAAATAATTACTATTATAATTTTTACATTTATGCCCACAGGTTGAGAATCACCAGGTATAAATAAAACACATGGACAATAACAGCTTCGGAATCAAATGCGCCGATAAATAACGCCGAAGTTAGATCTATTTAAAGCCCACTGTTAAATGTCGTTAGGTTGTTAAAGACTAGAAATTAACGTTAAAATTGGCTCGACGCCAAGATGCGTATGCAGCCGCCAGCTCAGAATTTTACGAACGGGCATTCCAGCTTGTAGACCTCAAATGAGCTAACAAATTTTATAGTTGCTAACGTGTGTACAAAATGTGTATGGCTTATATCCGTAATAAAAATATACAGGCACATTTATAACCGCTCTCAGCCAGTTTTTATGTGCGATCTGTGTCATCACCTAAAGCATGGCTATTGTTACAGCACGCTTCCATTATATTTCTGATACAAAATGTATTGTTACCCGTCCAGTTCTCAAAACGCTTTTCGTGGTGAATTTCAAGAATATAAGTTAAGGTTTTCACTTCAGTGTTTATGTTTTTAAAAAGGTTTGAAAAACTACTGAATTAACTAACTTGTAACTTTTTATTTGGTTGTTTAGGTTCCAAGGACAATACATAAGTTAATACTATGATATACTTAGAATAAATGAATTATAGACTAGGTCGGCTTTTATACTCCTTCTGTATCTTCGTGCCGAGTTTGCATATCTTTGTACTGAGTTCTCATCTTCTCTGAGTTTTTCCTATTGTGTGTCCTCTATATCAAGCGTGTGGGCATATAACTTATACAGGATGGTCCATAAAAAACGCCTCAAGCCATAGCGTCTACAGTTTTCATCCGAATTGAATGATTCCAAAACCAAATGGAATGGTTTGAAAAAGACTACAAACTGGCCACATCAGCATTTTTTTAAGTTCTTATCTTCGATGACCAAAGATGGTCAACTTAATTTTTTTAAATGGAATGCTATATATTTTTTTATTCGATCTGATAGAGTTTTTTCTTCTACATTCAGCCCTGTATCACAAGTTAAAAGTTGTTTTTAAAAAAGTAATTTAATTTAATTTAAATTTATTTATTTTATTTTTCAAAACTGTGAAGTATGCCATGGAAAATAATTATCTGAATTTGACACTTGAGAAATGTCATTTATGTTTATTGTTTAGCAAGTATTTAGCATTCGGGAGATTGTTTGATCGGGTTTGACTGTTTTGTCTTAGTCATTTAAATATGTCTATCCGTTTTAGCTAACGTAATGGATAATAATCAATTAACCGACATGATGCAAGCATACTTCGAGTGTAATAAAAATCGTGGTCGAGCAGTGCGTCTCTATCGCGAAAGATTTCTAAATCAAGTTGAAACTGACGCTTTTCCTTCTTCGGCTTTTTGAAAGCTCCATAATTTCTTAAGTTATTTTCTAGCCTAGCAAATTTACGTGGATCTGGAACATCTCGATTTGGAAATCTTTCGCGATAGAGACGCACTCTTCTCGACCACGATTTTTATTACACTCGAAGTATGTTTGCATCATGTCGGTTAATTGATTATTATCCATTACGTTAGCTAGCTCTACGTAGAAACGGATAGAAATATTTAAATGACTAAGACAAAACAGTCAGACCCGATCAACCAATGTCCCGAATGCTAAATACTTGCTAAACAATAAACATAAATAACATTTCTCAAGTGTCAAATTCAGATAATTATTTACCATGGCATACTTCACAGTTTTGAAAAATAAAATAAATAAATTTAAATTAAATTAAATCACTTTTTTAAAAACAACTTTTAACTTGTGATACAGGGCTAAATGCAGAAGAAAAAACTCTATCAGATCGAATAAAAAAATATATACCATTCTATTTAAAAAAATTAAGTTGACCATCTTTAGTCATCGAAGACAAGAACTTAAAAAAATGCAGATGTGGCCAGTTTGTAGTCTTTTTCAAACCATACAATTTGGTTTTGGAATCATTCAATTCGGATGAAAACTGTAGACGCTATGGCTTGAGGCGGTTTTTATGGACCACCCTGTATAAGCATTTTTTTACTTCTGCTTTTAGCATTTTAATCACTAGTTTCGATATTTTTAATATCACGATTGTTTAAATCGAGGCTGTCTGGTAAACAGCCAATCGTGCTAACACTATAAGCACAGTGGAAATTAATGGTAGCCAATAGTTACTCCGGCATGTTCAGTAATCCGACGTACTCGTTATATGAAGTCGCTTTTTGGACACAGTTGGACTCGACTCCCGATCTAGCCCACGGAAAATAAGATCGATTGAATACTGAAATCTACGTCCAAATACAGAAACGCTAATGGACGCTAATAAAACTAATAGATGCAAATTTTCGGAATAGCTTACTTGTTTATGCATTTTTGATGTGATAGAATATAGTCGTCAAGCTTAAAACAGGTTTAACAATGAAGTGTGGTTAAGCTATAATATACGGTACGAGGATATATTCCGGTGCCATAGCCAGGCCGTTTTTCTCCCTACCATAACACTTAAGCGCGCCCACAGCCGGGGACGACCAGATTGGCACGTGCCTACAGACAGGCAGGCGCGCCGACGTTCCGTACTAGCTAGTGCTCTTTTACTTAATATTTCTAAGATCTACGTAAAACGGCGATCTTAGAAATATCTCCTTTCAAATGTTATGGGCATTAAATGTTGATTGCACAAAAGGAACATAAATCTATTCTTTCTTATAAAAGAAAAATAAAAAAATATTCTAAAATAAAAGATTCTTAAAACCCCATTTGAACATAAAAAAGAATACTAAATTAAAAAAATACAATTGCGGTTCAAATAGGCCGCCCTGAGATGCCAAACAATAACCTAATCTCTCATAGAAATTCCTTCTAACATTAGAAAGCATTTCAGGTGTGATAAGGTTATCTGTTTCTA
>JAWQRJ010000899.1:0-17834 GCA_033557515.1 Diorygopyx duplodentatus
AATACGGAGACAACTTTAAACTAATCGAGTAACCGAAAGAACCTTTCGAAGACGACCGAATAATACCGGCCGATATCGGCAGGTAAATTTCTGTGAAGATAGGTCGTAAAATTTTGGGTTTATTTGGCCGAGGTCGTTTTATGAGGGAGGCCGTAAATAACGGGTTTTCGTATATGGAAATTTCCTTATAGTGGATTCGGGGAACTTGAAACTGTCCGTTACGTCAGGTAGCCGCTTTAGACAGGTGGCCGTTAACACAGGTTTTACTAACATATTATATATTTGATGAAATGGAAAAGCAGAGAGTGCACATATTGTGCACTTATTTCTGAATTTCACCTTTTGAAGTACTCTTAGACTAATATTGTTATATATTTTTTATATCTGGGTATGTCAATAAATATATTATTATTATGTTGTATTCATACATCAAATTATTGGCCGTTATGCCACTTATATGTCACTTCTTCTAGAGTTAATTTACAAAAAAAAACTATATAAGACATTTTGGTTTTCACTGTTGCGCTAAGCATAAAAAATCTATGGTATAACTATGACAAAAATAGAAGCAAATGCGCAAATAAGTCAGCGGTTTCATCAGCTATTGATTTTTTTCTGAATCTACTAAAGTAAGGGAAAATAGTAAAAGACGTATCAAATCCTTTTAACTCTGTATTATGACTGCAGGGTTTGTAAGTTAATTTAAGATCTTAATATTCCTCGTGATTTCTTAATACAGACATAAAAATGTCAGTTTTACTTAATGTTTGTTTTTTAATATTAATTTGCAACTTCGTTTCTCTTAATAGGATACTTATTTTTGGTGTTTTGATATAAATTTAAGTAATTAAGGAGTTATTTATAATAGAAATGAATCTTTTTCTGCGGTAGAATTTTTTTGTCTTATTGTTAGAATACAGTACGGAACAGGTAAATGGAAGAAATTCAATATTCTTCATATTTTGATACATGTCAAGGAAATTCCGAAATACGTCAATTTTAAATTCTGAAATAGCATCTTACAACGTAAAAATTTCATCCCTAAAGTGAATCCCCTTCGGGTGCAAATGGCAACCACCAAATTTTTAAATTGGAAGTTGGGATTTATGACTCATTTGAAAGGCCTTTTTCATTCTCTATTAAAAAATGTCATGGTTTTAAACTTTATTGCAAAAATTAACAGTAAAAAAAATCATGTGACTGATGAAATTCGCTACAACAAACTAAAAACTTCGTAACTAATAATCCGTTTCGTTCTTGATAATTAACAAAATAAATCAATCTCAATGTATGGGGTTTTTATTCTTCCTGTTCAGTCAGCTAGTTCGCGTGGTTTAGTTTTGTACACCATACCCTTCACATATCCCCATAAGAAGAAGTCCAATGGCGAAGATCAGGTGATCGTGCTGGCCATTCTAGCGATCCTTGCCTCCCTATCCACCAGTTTGGAAATGTTAAGTCGAGGTACTGCCGGACATTGATTTGGTAATATGGTGGTGCTCCGTCCCGCTAGAACCATATTACATTAACAACAAAAATTCTCGATTTTCCGCTGCAAATCTGTTCGCTTGCTTCTTGATTGTCAAGCACGAAGCTTTTAGTTTGTTGTAGCGAAAATCGCATGTTTTTTTTACTTTTAATTTTGAATAGAGAATGAAAAGATCATTCAAATGAGGTATCACAAATTCCTACTTCCAATTTAAAAATTGGGTGTAGGACTGCAACTGTCACCTGAAGGGGATTGACTTTAGGGATGAAATTTTTACGTTGCAGGATTTTTACGTTGCAGTATGTAAAAGTGACGTATTTCGGCATTTCCTTGACATGTGTCAAAATATCAAGATATCGACTTTGTACCATTTGACTGTTCTACACTGTATTTAGTTAAATTTAAAGATTTTTTGCATGATTATTTATGTTTGAAAAAATTAAGCTAAAGCTAAGTTTTTTTACACCACTTTAAATTAAGTTGATTATTTACTAAAACTTCAAACATAAAAAATACAAAAAAATGCCAGATCGCTACAGCACTTACTTTTACTTTTTGAACATACCACGTTCGGAGTTCAGAAAAATCTTTAATTTTAATCATCATTTTTGTAATTATTTTTGTACATTCTTTATTTTTATATTTTATTAAGTGTTGTAAAAAATAAACTAACGATAAAGTCAAACTAAGTCTGTTGTTTATGAGAAAACTTAAAATATTGAAATACGTTAATATCAAAATATTGAACAACTAATATTTTACAAAATGAAAAGAAAAATTAAGTAGCTAGTTGCTATGTATATTGATTAAATATACAAATTAATTAAATTATTGCAATCCTTTGGCTATATTTTTTATCTACACCACCCAAAAATTCACTCAGCGAGATTCCGATGGATTTCTAGTCAAAAAAAAATTCGTTACGGTTTTAAAGCTCGACTTTAACCTATCGGCTAATGCAACCAAAGGTAACAGCGAACAAATGTAAGATGGCAGGCCTGGGCGGCTTATTTCTATACAGAAAAGTTGGCCTATTTGACGCTAGTCAATGTGAAATAATGATGATCTGTTGCCATAAAAACTCAATAAACTTCATAAATTGCATGCATTTAATAAACATGTTTCCGTTATTTAGTTTTGGAGTAGTCAGTCAGGAGCAGGATATCTCCTTTTATTGCTCAAATGATAATATAGTAACAATGCTCTGTTAACGATCATTTAAAAAACATCGACCATCAGTATAAAATACAATAAAGCTGCAATGGATTATAATTCATTATACATAATGATATATTTACTAAAGCTTTACGAGTTAAAGTTGCCAACTCTACGTAAGTTTGGGCCTACCACAATTGTTCGTAACGTGACTATAGAATAGAATAAAAATTAATTGAAGACAACCTACCCTAAATGAATTATGTGAATAAGCACTTTATCAATTGTATAAAACAGATATATGGTACCTACCCTTTGATGTATGTGACTTCTAAATTGCTTCAGTGATTTCCTTCATTTTCACTGTCTCCGGGAGCTTGTTATATATGTAACTGTGTAGGTACCTTTAAGTTTGCAAGTAGACAAACAAGGAAAGGCAATATGTATTTGCGTTTACTATTTGTGTTATACGCATATACATTTTCCTTTTGATGTAACAGAAGTGTTTATGGATGCACAAAGCAAAATCGTTATTTTATATTTCCGGAAATCTGGCTTGATGTGAGTATCATTAAGTAGAAGACGAGTGTCAGCACCAATGCGTTTCATACTGATCGAATGATCTCAGATGTGTAGAAGAGTTTATGTCCTGGATTTTGATCCAAATTAACTCATGCGCTCTGAACACTTTATTGAAGCTGAAGTAAAAGTTGAAGTAAAGTGAAAGCTGAAGTAAACGGTGGAGGTTGTGACTTCATGGTGTCACTATTGCAGTGATTAATACCTTCACTAAACAAATTGCAGTACCATATACACCAGACTATAGTTGGTTTAGTTTGATCGTGAGAGGAATTATATGAAGAGAGTAAGTAGTTGTCAAAAACACAGTATTCGCGCTGTTGGCAATATTTTGTAATAAAATAGCTTCATCGGTCAAAGGCAGTCAAAGATCTTACATGACCAAAATGCCAACATCCTCGAATGCCACGAATTTTTATAAAACGTCAGGGAAACGTACAGTAAGAAGTTCTCTTAATAGTAGAAAATTCGAAAACAAAGGTATACAGATGTCCTAAATTCGATACTCACCATTGGTATCTTGGAAACGGTAAGAGCTGCCCAGACCTTCTCGTTTTTCAAAAAAAAAAATGCATCGCCTGCGCTGATGGCCAGCGAGATCTCCGAATTTGTCCCCACTAGGATTTTTTGTGGGGCCATAGATAAAATGTGGTATACGGAATGAGATATAACAGTATTAATGATTTGCAACAAAGTGCCATACAGGCTTTTAACTTCGTTAGTGTTCATCAATTAATGAATTGTAGAAAAAGTGTCGAAAAGAGTGTTACCAAATGTTGAGAAGTAGACGGCCGCCATATTGAACATCTTTTGTAGGAAAATTTTCGTGTATTGTTATCGTGTTTATTTTTACCATGCTACTATGTTTATTATTATCATGTTTACTGTTACCATGTTTATTGCTTCCATGTTTCCTTTTTTTTCAATTTATTGACGTACTAAATCTGAGCAGAACTGTTTTTTCAGAAAATCTTTTTTCTTTATATCTACTAAAGTACAAAAGATAATAAATACCAGATATGCAGTCTTTTGTTTTGAAAACAAAACATAGTTCTTAATCATGAATAGTGTGATATGGGTTAAAATCTGTGTGGAATATGATTTTTCTTCATATCTCCCAAACTATGAAAGATAAATACCTCGAACCTTATATCGTTGAAAACAAATAAAGTAATTTAATAATGTCAAAATCAACTATGGTTTCCATTTAAAAAAATATAACTGTGCAAGGTTGTATTCTGTAGGATAGAAATCTATCTAACAGAATGTTTTGATATCTTCTACAACTTTTTCCCTCGAAATTTTTTGATACGATAAATAATATGAAAAATATTCACATTTGAAGAAAATAACAATTTTCAGTTTTTCCAGGATGTTGTCTAGTAGGCGATGATTTTTTTGGAAAAACAAAAGAAGGTCTGAACAGCTTAGATAAACACCCCCATATTGTTCCAGTTAATGATGAGCATCGAATTTGGGACACCAAATTCGATGTATTGAAATTTGTGCCAAATTTTGTGTATAATAGTAGAAAAATCAAAAACTAAGGTATATAATACAAAACTACAAACTCCAATTTAAGTAGATTAAAATTAGTATATTGCATAAAACCAGAGCCACGTTCAAATATTTATCATTCTACATTTCGTTGAAGCTTAAGCAACAAAATTGTAAAAATAGTAAATGTGAAATGCAATTTTCAGTGAACAATGTGAAAAGTATCAATAAGAAATGTAATTTCATAATTAAAATACCAATGAATGTAAATCTGTAAGTTAACCTTACTCACGTTTGGTCGTAACAAAACAGCGATCTGTAATATAGAGCTTACTATTCTGTTTATAGTAACCACAATAAATGTCAGACTAGAATATTTTTAACTGCTTGAAAACATCGTTGTGTATAACATGTCAGTATTTAATGACCATTAATTCAATCAAATATCTTTCCGTTTCGCTTCACATGTGACCATGTGTTGAAATTTTGTTACAAGACAAAGCAATTGCAGCAAATGTATGATTTAATCGAACATAATTTGTCATGTGAAAATTAAATAATTTAAATGAAACAAGAATCGAATACCAACAAGTAAAACATCAAAATTGATAACTTTGTGCAATTAAATAGCATCATGTAATATATGCGGGTAACTTACTTGCGAAATCCTAATCTTCTGATGACAAACTCATAACTGATGACAAAGCGATCCTCGAAGAGCGGCATTCTCCTTGGGGAAAAAACTCAGCAAACAATCTTCCAACGCAAGCCAACAAGCTCCCTACACAATCCTACACCTAACCAAAGAACAGATGAAAGCTCTACCTATAGAAATTAAACGGCCAAGAATGACTTCGATATCGTTTATATTACTTAAAAATTCGTGAAATTCGTGTTGTTCAACAAAATGGCTCCAATAAAAATCTCAAAATGTCCTTTTAATCCAAATTTAATGCATGTTCCAAACATTCAGAATAAATTCACGAAAATTCCAAACCAACGAACGAAGATTTAATTATTTCTTAACACTTAATACCTTTTAGGTGTCTCCCCATCAGGAGCCTGGAAAGAGTCCACTGCCACTTCCCCCAAACTAAATAAAAATAACTTATGCCATCCACCAACGGAAAACCCAACCTTAACCTAGCAAATAACCATTATGTAACGGATAAAAGAATCGCTATAAGTACTTGCGCCAATCAGTGGGACAGATAATTATTCTAGCGCGACAGAATTATATAACAAAATTAAACTGATACTCGCAAAATACAAAATAAATGTTGGCAATTAGAAGAAGAAGAGGAGGAAGCGGAGTAAACTGGTAATTTTTCATTTCATTAAATTTCTTTGTTTTTGCTATTTTTATTGTTAATAAATTTTACAATTATATTAAGTCACTATTATTTGGAAACACCCAAAATATAATTTATGCAAATTTTTAGATCTATTTTTCTGAATTATTTCCTTCAGAAGGGTGCAAATTAAAAAAATTAATTTAAAATATTTATTAAATAAAGAAAATATTTAAAAATCTATCTTTTAATTTAAAAAATCTATCAATTTGAATTTTGTTGCGTTAGAATTGTCATTTGTCCCAGTGTGCGTCATATTTGCTTTTTGCAGGTAGGTTTCAATTGGTAGTTATAATCTCTTGGATTAATTTTCGTAGATCTTGAGTAAATTTATTCACATCGATTTTAATTATTGAGTTATTTGATTTGAGTTATTTTCAATCTTTGCAATCGTTTCATTTATTTCTTTTGACTCATCTTTGATTTCACTTTTTTACTTTGATTCCTTGCATTAATGAGCCAAATTCACAATATGTTAAATCTTTTTGGTAAAAGATTGATCAAATTATGGATTAATTTAAAAAAGGTTCTAGGTGGAAATTTTACGACTTTTTCACACACATTGCAAAAGAAAAAAAGATCAATTGGGGTAAGCAATAATTTTGCATAGTTTGAACAAATTAACAAATTCATTTAATTTTAACATTGATTTTTTCTACTATTTTAGACCTAGGAGAATAATAATAAATATCGCAAAAATAACAAAACTGATCACAATTTTCCACAGAACAATTGTGGCTGAAAATTTAAGTGTGCATCAACGTAACAATGCGTTGTTCTTTAGATAATTAAATTCATTTGTTTGTAGACTTTAAAGCTCTTTCGTGGAATTAATTGGAGTGGCGCAAAATTTATTTGCACCCACAGAAAGGAATTACGTAGACTTAAGTAACTTAAGTAAGTAATTTAATTTACATAAATTTAATACAAAAGTTATATTGTATCATTTTAAACAATAATGGTGCATAAGTAAAGATATATTGTTTTGTTTCATTACTTTTCAAAACTATTGGACACTATGTCAAAAACGCCTTTCAAGTAAAAGTACTAATGCATCAAGTAAAAGAATATTTGATGTAATAAGCCATATATAATTCGTAAAGAAATGCTTTTATTTTCTTTTACTTTTTGTATCAATTTTAGATTTGAGCCTCCAATCTTGATCGGCTTTCGTATGATGTGATCTTTCTGAAATGTAAATGTATTTCTTCCTAATGGTTCTGAATTCGATATGTTAAAGTGCTGTTAAAATGCCGATTTGTAACCTTGATAAGCGAGAAATACGAGCTCTAAACGAGGAGGGTAAAATGCTTCCTTCGAACGTAACTTCATCCGTTGGATTAATGCATTTCAGTACAAACAACATCGTTTGGGACCGTAGGGTATCTCTAATTACACCGTGCCTTAACTTTGAAGTGGGCTAATAGGCATTGAGATTGTGGTAGAAAGTTTCCATAATTTTCTTGGTCGGAATTTGTAAATCAGTTACATCGATATCTTAGGTAACGTTCGCTATATAAAGCGGGCTTGCTTTCGTATTAATAACGACTATGATGGCTGCGCGATACTGCTTAGAATCAATAAAATAACGGCAAAGGGTGTAATTTCTATAATACAGGTTCGAAATGGAAATGTCAGAAAGCCATGCGATTTCCAACCTTATCGACATTTCATAAAGGGCAAACACTTTTTTTTTAAAGCGAGAACCTAAATGGGCTCGCCAAGAAAACTTTTTAACTTTCCCAATATCAAAGAGATCTAAAATCAATTATACCCCTAGAAAGCTGGGTAGTTAGAAGTTTTAATGTTTCAGCTGCCATTTAAAGCAGCTTTTATCTTAGAACTTGAAAAATTATTCCCAAAAAAGCTCTCTCCCATTAACTTTAAAGTGTCTTAGATTTTAATATTACCTTCGTCTGCCTTAATTTGTCGTGACTATCACCGTATAAAACTGTTTTAAATAACTTAAAATGTAAAACAAGTTTAATTAATTTCAGAATTAATTTCAACAAATTGCATATTGTAAATCAAACATAGATCTAATGGCTACTGTGTGTTGCTTTGAAGAATAATACCTTCCAAAATCGGGTTGTATTTTAGAAATAGACTCTTCCTCTTCTATCTTGCATTCTTTCTTCTTTATTGCTGCCATTAGAGATATATTTACTTTGCTGCTAGATTTGTACGACTTTCGTAAAAATTGGTACCCTGTTGAAAAAAAATATCTAAATAGACAAAGCACGTGTATATTCTTGTCCGGTGCTGCGGCTCTTCTCATTCTCTCCATGTCATGTTATATCCTGCAACTGAGAGAGCTAAATTGAAATATTCTTACCATGTTCTCATTTTCATTATTTCTACGTTGTTTTTCACTGTCTTCCCATTCTTACCTTTTGGCTGCTTCAGTTTTATTTAGCAGCCCCAAAATGTAATTTAGCATTTCACTTTTCTTCTTAAATTCCTGTTCTTTCTAAATATATTCAAAAATATTCAAGAGCAAATTCTTTCGTTTAACTGTCACATTTCAGATTATTGAGAAAATAAATTACACAGTTTTTGATTAACACATTTAATTAATATATTAAGCATACGTTAAGGGGTCTAAGAGTGTAATCTTCTTTCTTCGGATCCTTGAAAACAGAAACTGAACAGGAACGGGTTGAATTCTTGAGTTGAAAGTTAAAATTTGTTGTTGATTTTTTCTAATATATTTACATCTTATAAGATGCCAAGAAAAATGATTTAATATATTTATATTTTGGAGCTGTTAAAAGGAAAATCTTTAAGGGAACTAGTGAATTAAATCTTTGCTGTGTGGAAGACCAGCTAATAAAGCTGAACACTGTGTTAAATTGTATTGTCTTTTAAATAAATATAAAAAAATAAATCTAATCTAACCCAATCAGGTTTTCTTTTAAACTTCTGACAGTAAGTATTGTTATATCTGTACTGTCTTGTCATGGTAAAGGTCGTGTCATCTGCTCTGATCTTCAAATTGCAGTTATTACTTATCCAGTTATAAAGCTTGCCTTACTATGATTTGGAGGATTTGTAATGCCTATGTGTGTAATATTTGTACATAGTTTTAAATACAGCATGTGCGCTCCATTGTTGTCTGTTTATTGCCGAAAAATAGAGGAATTTTTTGAACCCTTTCCTTAAATCTTTCACTATAGTATGGTAAACCCGGGAATTAAGATTTTAATGAAACTCGGTACGTTTATGGAGTTCTTTGAGATAAGAACGCTGCATATATTTTTAGCAGCCCATTTGCTCGTATTCGGGATGTAGGCCATTTTTTAATACCAAAAAATCGTTGTAATGCGAACACTTTATAAAGCCTCGAATTTTTTATACATAATCTTGAATGACGTAGAGTCGAATATCCATCGAGTTTTCCCTCCCCTAGTGGATGTTTTAACCCCTAAAATTGGGTTACCAAACCGTCAACTTGTCAAAGTGATTTTTTTGAAATTATCTTACAAACGAAATATTGCATGAAAAAATTATAACCAGTAAAATTTGTGGAAACAAAATTCCTTCGTTTTCCTTCGCGTTCATAAATCTCTTATTTTTTAAAAATAGAGCTTATCTTTGTGAAACAAACTTGTTTATAACATATAATAACCTCACAAACATATACGTAAAACGTATGTAGGTCGCTTTTTCCTAACTCATTCAATCTTCAGTTATAATAATATTCAGCTAATTAATAAGTAAAGTTTACTATATTTTTATACTATATTACTGCGAGGTATAAGTACGTTTTATTATAAACCATTATAAATGTCCTTTAAAATGGCAAAAGTTAACACAGTCTATGTTATAAAAACGTTAATAAGAACCTTTCAAATATCTAACATTGGTGATTCACCTGTAATACGCGACGAAACTCAATTACATGACGCTCTGAAAGATATTATTTTAAGAGCACTAGAAGAAGGTAGATTCGCATTCGAACAAGAAACTGGGTTAGAATTTGAAGAAGTAGGTGAACCCCAGCAATCATAATTTGTTGAACCAGAAATAGACGGTGAAGAAGATATAAATTTTGCAAATGAAGATCATACCTGTGACGAAGGCGGAAGTCTTATAAACATGGATTACAAGGCTAAAGCTGTAGAATATTGGAATAGCGGAAAAACAAAAAGATGATCTGTAGAAAATGTACAACATCGGTTTAAAATAATAAAAAGTCTTCAGCAACTATACAGATGGGAAGAAAGCGTAAATAAAGGCAGCAGTGGCGAAGGTAAGTTGAAGTTTATTACAGAATATGTACTTAAGAAATTCAAAGATTCTGTTGGAAGAGGAAATATAATTCACGATATAAACCTTCGGCGATGCACGTTACAAACAAAAGAGGAAATTGGACATCCTACTTCCAAAGCAAGTCGCTGGTGGATTTGGAAGTTCAAAAAACCATATCACATTGTTTAACGTAAAATAACCAAATATGTTACACGATACCAGTACGGGTAGTACTGGCACGGAAAATTGCTGATAGGTAACAGCTTTATAAATGAAGTTAAACCTAACATTAATACTTTAGGTACAGACAATGTCTATAATGCAGACGAAAGCGGATTTAATCATTACATTAGTTACTCATAGCCACACCATTATGCCAACATTTTCTGCAAATGGCCGTTTATTATCTGTTCTTTTTCTGGTGTTAAAAGAACCCACTGCTACATTTGGACCTCGAGTGCAGGAAACATTTTTACGATCAGCAAATATTTATAACTCTATCTACTATGACATCAGGTAAACTAACATCCAACCATTTCAAAATTTGGTTTACGGATGCTTATTACGGATGCTTACCGAATACTGGATCTCAAAGTACGTTGTTACTTGATTCTTGGAGTGGACGCTGTCCAGCTGAACTTCAGGGCGCACAATCGCAGAAAAAAAGATGTGAAAATCTGCACAATACCAAAAAAGGCAACAGTAATGATGCAGCCTTTAGATGTTTTTGTTTTAGATCACAGAAAAATTTTTCCGATGGAGTTCCAATTATAAAGTATGACAGAGATTTACGTTAATCACAACCAATTGTCTTCGCCAATATTTTTCAATGTTTTCAAATTCCCTTGGTATAAAAGCGGATATCGTGATGAAAGAACTTGCCAATTGAAAAATCCAATTAGGTTTTGTTTTCAAATGGACGAAAATTCTGTAGCGCTATGTAATATTTGTATTAAGCCTGTTCTCTTGAATTCTATGAAGACTATCATTATTGCAATAATTATCTTCCATAACCGATAATGTGTCACATGTCTGTAATGCAAGTTTCTGATGAGACGATTTTCATATCTTTTAACATTTTCGACATCATTTGGTCAAGTCATCGTGGAATACCTGTACACATCACATATAATATATGACTTTGTTTGTCTATATCAAATATTTGCATCAAATATTATATGATAAAACGTTTCATTCGCATTGACAATGAGTTTTAATTTTATTTTTACATGTACACTTGCGGAAGCTAATTGCAAATCAAAAAAATTTGTCATTGTCCTTTTTATTTTATAATAGCTTTCATCTTTAGCCGTTTGTTTATTTCAATGTAAAATCGAAAATACTTCGTATCATTTTTAGTGTGGGGTTTTTATTGTATTTTTCTTATATTTTTCTTGTATTATCACTGTACTTTCGTATTAGATAAAAAAAATAACATTAAAACATTTTGAAAAGACTGTTAATGAACCGAGAAAATATCCTGGCTTTGATTTTAGTCTCCATTTTGTAGTTTTGAATAATTTCAAAAAAGTTTCAAAAAATTAATAACTCATTCAAAATATTAAAATAATTTTATTAAATTAAAATGTAAATTCATTTCTATGGTAAATACTTTGGCTCAAACTTGTAATGAAATGACTACCTTTTTGATTGAATTCTTAGGTTTTCAAAATGTAACAATAATAATAATATATGCCTTTATTGTCCAGACATTCTCCAGTTACATACAAAAACAAGTGACGGTGTGCAAAGTTGCCTATATTTAAAAAAAGGAAGCAAAAAACTAGTACTAAATAATACAAGTAGCATGGCCAAAGTGTAGCTTACTACAAAAAAAAATATGGAAAAAATAATAGCGTAATAAATAGACGAAACGCAAAATAAAAGTTAGCAATTAAGCAAAACCCAAAACTTTTAGGATCTAAAAATAGGTAAATCCACAACTTAAAGACTATAACGCAACTTCGCTAAACATCACAAAAAAATATTACTTGCACAACTTATTATCATTTTTAGCGATGTTAACGAGTGGCGCCTTTTGCAAAATATTTATTCTTGCTGCTGGTACACCAAATGTAGAACGGGTTGTACGACTGGGGATAATAAAACCGACTTGTGACAATAGAGCCGGCGTATCAACTTCATTCAATACCAACTTCATTAAAAAGCTGCAACTCGCACTCCCTCTACGTGTCACCAAAGACTCAAAATTAAACTCACGTAATAACTTCGAATAATCAACACCCCTCACCGGATAAGTTCCGGTTGCCTTTTTTAAACACCTTGAATATTATTCGGCGCCTTCCAAGAACCACGTAATAAATCTTAAATGTAAAAAAACAGAAGAGAATCCGAAATAAACGTGGTGGTAGCAGTAAACGCTCACTTCTCAGAAATAAAAATGCAAATTTACTCTACCATATTTTTCTATATCATTAAAAATTAAATAGACATTGTCAACTTCTTTGGTAACCTTTGCTACATCCGTCCAAATTATTTTTAGCGAAAAATCCCTAATTTCCTCACACTTTTCCAAAAACATAATTCTGAGTTTGTAGCGAGTAAATTTGTATTTTTTAAGAATGTTTGAACTCTGGGTTTTAGAGATTCCTGATAGATATTGAATTTCCCTCGTGGAGATTTTTGCGTTAGCATTTACTGCAGCCAACACGTTTATTTCAGATTCTTCTCTATTTTCTTTCAGGTAACATTCACTGCGTGGCTTCTGAAATGCGCCATGTTCAATCAAGTTACGTTCGATGCGTTTAAAAATTCTTTTATCGGGTTGCCTCCGCTCCGGTTATCTCTGGGATTATATATTTTGTGCAACTTCCGCAATCTCTTCTGACTGATTGTAAATACGTAACAAGTCATATTTTTCAGCATTATTAAACATTTTGTATCTTAGTTGTAGGAACTCTGACGTTAATTGCACTGATTTTTGAAGTGTCAAATTTTCTAAGCCACTCATCTGCATTATTTTCAAACGCTAGCTGGATGAGTGGTATAACATAATTTCATTTTCCAAAATCTGTTTATTTCGCATCAATGGCTGACAATAAAGTATCAAAAGTGTACATACTTAGAAAGCTCATTCAATAAGGGTTGCGAGTTAAAAAAAACATTCTTCCATTTAAAATAAGAAAGTTTTATATATAATATCTTTTTAACTGTTAAGGCAACAAAAAATAATGTTTTGTCAAATGCCCAAAATTAGAATAATAATGCAGCTACAGCACATTCAAGAAATTTGAAAAATTTTAATTTTCATGGATATCTTGATAACGGTTAGAGATATCGACATGCTGAGGCTGGAAAATCAAAATAAATGTTATCTTTAAAAACATAAATAGAACTCGGATTTAAATTATAAAATTTAAGAAATCTTCTATGAATTCATGATTGATCAATTCAAAATCCAACAAAACTCGTGCTTTTAGTGCAATTGAAAACGTAGCTATCCATTATTCCTTTGTTTAGTCAATTATATGTAAACAAAATATACTTTACAACTATTATCTTTCAACGAAAGTAAAATCATTTTTTATGTATTATAACTCACTAAAAACATAGCTCAGCTTAAAATGTAGGTATTTAAAATACAGAATTACGCATCATGTTGAAAATAAAGTGTAATTAGCAAATGATGCAATATCACAGAGTTAATACCTGCATAATTTCCATCGGTCAAAGTAATTAGTGCAATTCGTGAATACGCTTTAATTTAGTTAATTACAGATTATTAGAGTTCTAACGTATGTGTTTGAATTGGGCCATTGCATTTATGTTATTTTCAACAATACACCACGTCAATTTACTACAGGACCGTTTAGATCCTGCGTTTTCAATATTAAACAAATATATCAAATAGCGTAGTGCAGGGTGGGGTTAGTATAGTAGTGCCAACACTAAATTTCTAAATGAAACATTCGAAAGCAAGGAAAGTGAGCCCCGAAAATATGGAATAAATTCATTATAAATTCAATAAACATTATTAGACAGATATAATCGAATCCGTCGATTGTCTTTTTTAAAAACGCACATTTTAAAACAAAAATCAGACAGACATTTACTTTAATTTATGTTCTGATTACGACTCCCAAATTTTTATTTAAATTCTTATAGATTTTAATATTAGTAATATGATTACTTAGATGACTGTGAAAAAAAATGTACACCTAAAATTGGAAATTTTTTGAAAAAATTTAATTCTAAATTTACCAAACTGTATGAGCTGGCAGATTTACATTATTTTCGTTTGGATACAGTTCGGTTAATGCTAGAAAAAGAAAATGTTACAAAGAGCCCAGACATTATTCTGCTATAGCAATGGTTTAAAAAAAAAATAATGACATGATTGTTCAAGTACTTACAATAAAATAAATTAATAATGCTGTTTTATACTAAAACTGGACCTAGCAGGTAATAGAAATTTCACAGAAAATGACTTTACCTTTATGAGTTTCAATTCTTCGCTTCGGCGAGCGCCCTAAAATTGTTATTGCTCTTTATAACTCTTTTTACCTTCCGCTGCACATTCCAGCGGAAGATAAAAAGTTAAGTAATATTTAATTGTACCCTGTCTCTGTGCATTCACAATTTTAGGGCTATCTGCACTGTGCTACACTATAGTATTTTCAAAAGATTCCGATTTCTCATATTATCAAGTAGTAAATGGATGATATTTTTAACACTTAGTTTAAAGCCAAGATCTAATGTATTCGTTTTCTATGTTGTAGAATAATTTTTTTATCAAAGTTTCACTTCAAGTTTCACTCAAAATTTTTCCAATGCAACGCATACATTTTCTTTCATTTCGTACTATTAAAGTATGAGTTAAGTTTAATGAAAAAGTAACGTAGCAAGGATGTAGAATTATTAATTTTCAAAAGGTAGTAGGGTGAGTAGTGAGTCCATAATAATTAAATCTCCGACCAAATTATAAAACAAGAAATAATACAAAATACTTAATTATGGTATATTGTAGTTACAAATTACCTAAATTCTCAATTCCCTCTTCATTGCAATTTAATTACTTCAAACATTTCAGAAAGCTACAGAAAATAAGCTTTCGCTAGCACGTAAATATCAGACATATGAATTAAATTTGTTCTAGCGTGATGTTATTGGTTCATAAGTAAACGTACACACTAATTGCAAATAATTTTACATCGTTATATCCAGGGTTTGTTATTCTAAGTATACCGTGCTTTGAGCTACGTTGATTCCGCAATTTTCATAGGATTAAGGGGGAAATACTCATTATGTTATGTTTAGACCGGAGTGGTTTTAGGTTGCCAATTAAAAAATACCTCCCACCTCGTTGTAGGCGTATGAACAACATTGTAGATGGGAGCCGTACAGAATAGCGGTGCACAGCCCAGTATCAGTAGTACATGTTCATGTGTTTATGCTCACGAAACGTTAACTTAAATAACAATTGACTGCTTTAAATTTTCTTGTGTGAAACCCATGTCTTCTGAATGATCGAATCGACCATATGCATAATTTTTGGGGAGGCTATGAGATACTATTATACTTTACACAGGATGTTTCAAACCAAGAGATTCAATCAGATTTGATTTGCAATCAAATTGGAGAGATAGCTTGTCTACAAAATCTAGTAGACAATCTACAAAATCTGGTAGACAAATCTAACTATTGAATTGCTGATAGAATTTGTATTCGCACTGTTCATGCCAACCGTAGCAGTAACAAATAATGCGAATATGCAGATACAACCCATCAATATGCATTTGCATTAGAACATTGCGGGTGTGGCACGAAATGTAATACTTGAAATAAAATTTGAATTCTTAATCAACTTTTTAACCATCGACACCAGAACATGAAATGAAATATTTCCTTGTTTGTTATTTGTAATTCTAAATGATATGCGATAAGAACTATTCGAAATGGCAAATTTTGTGTTAGCTGCAGCGACAAATTGTGATCATTTGTCATTGTAGAATGCACAAATAGCATGTAATTACCACGCATCATTTCTCATAATCTCCAACACATTCGAATTAAATGAACACAAAGCACGGGATATGTGTAGGTTCGTCAAACTAACAGCAATGTTTTATGTTTTCCTCTACAAATGAATTTTGTTGGAGAAAATTTATCAGCTCTAGAAGGCTATGATGCTAGGAGTATAGAGGTATTACATATCATCTATCTAAATTGAAAAAGCTAATAATCGTTAAACCTTAAATCAATCGTTAAACAGTTATTTTCATTTAAATATTTTCACTATATATAACCTCAAGATTATGTACCACGTTTATGGCATTTTCATTCAAATTTGCACCATAATGTAAACTAATTTCCAACAGAACAACTACATAATTTAAGCAATTTTCCAGATTTCTTTCTATTTTTTTTGTTTGAAAACATTTCCTTGTGAGATAAAAATTCAAAAGATTTGTGTACCTAAAGATATTAACTATAGTTAGGAACCTGTAAAACACGAACTATTGGCTAAACGATGTCAAATTTTAAAAACCTCTCTCCCAAAAATAGCTTCCCAAACAGGATTAGCAGTGACACTGAAAATATGTAAAAGCTCTTTCGTCCTTTATTCACTGAAAATTGCACGGGAAATACTACGTGTTGTTTTTGAAATTGAAAAGCGAAAAATTGCACGTGGATACCATGATTTTGGTGCACCCACGATAAGTTCTTTATTCCAGAAACAAAACGCGGTATTCATCATCCCATTGCCATACAATTCGAGCGAATTTTAAAAGTTCTATGTTGTACCATTTTCCGGTACTGCGGTGCGATTCCGCAAAAACTCTGCGAAAGTGAACATTCCTCCTTCGGGCGTTTGCTGTCTAAAATTAAAGGTAAATATAAAACTTCGGGTATGGTGTTATCCAAGGAAAATATTTTCTGTAGACATCGATCTGTTTCTAATCGGGAACATAAATAGACACCGAGTAAAAACTTTAATTAAATTATGATGGCATCACGTGCACTGGAATCTTTAATAGCATCAGGTTTTGCAGCGTCTTTAAAGAAGTAAAAAATATGTGATGATGGATATAGTTACAACCGTCATCTGAAATAAATGTATAAAGAAGTAGGTAATTTGTGAGAGTGGTCTTTAAGTAATAGTTTACTGAGCAACGGTATAATTAATCCTTATTAGGGTTGGAAGAAAAGATATATTTATTTAACAGAACGAAAATCAGTCTTATATTGTAGCACTCTTTTAGTATAGACCGATCTTATTACCATGGTGGGTGATATCGTTGATCGATTATTTTATCTACTGAAGTCTACTGAAGCAGCTTGGAATAACACAAAGGAAATCACGCACAAAACCATTGGTAACAATTATCCTGTCGAAATAAGGGAACTAGTCAGAGGAAAAGTCAAAGGAAAGCAAGAAGGAAATGGCAACAGACTAGAGATCCCTCAGATAAAAATATCCTAAATAGCCTAACACAACAACTAAAACGTGAAATCGGAAAACTTAAAGAAGAATCAATAAATAACTATCT
>JAWQRJ010000900.1:0-17833 GCA_033557515.1 Diorygopyx duplodentatus
ATTTATTGTGTTGGCTTTTGTTTTATTTATTTTCGTTGATGTTCTGTCCGATACGATATACAAACCATATGTGTCAATGGAAATACGTCTTTCTGGCGCTAAAGCTAGAAAGACGTATATATTCATCGAGAAAATATCAGTAGCGCACGAACCTTATTTGGAAGGCGGAATAGAAACGTTTGGACGGCGGGTACTTTAAACCGTATTTATTGGTTGAAAGAAATACGAAAATACAAACTTGAGAGAAGAAAAAGAGTTTTAAGCAAAATAATAATAAAATATGTGGTGTGAACTTCGCTCACATGAACTACTCTCACATGAACTTCATGAACATGAACATGAAACGCTCACATGAACTTCTCTCGCCTAAATGCGATAATATACAGGGTGTTCAATTAAAAAAAAGTTGCATAGCGTCTACAAGAAATGGGACACCTGTACGTATAAAACTTCTAGAAGACACTAAAACTGGAACCATGCAACTTTTATATGAAACTGTCACCTAAATTGATTAGAATTGAGTTAAAGTGTAGATAGCATAGCCTTCTAATTCCCCTAAAATGAACATTGTGTGATACGTCCTATTCATTCTGCCAAGAAAATACACATGGTTCAAAACAACCTATGCTGCAGTGAAAGAAAATAAGTACTATCGCGTATCAGAGTTCCTTCGTCGGTTCCTTACTGTTATCAGTTACATATCTCTTATATAAATTCTACTCACCAACTGGACTTAGGTATTTCGAATATAGGTATGTGTATCGAATCCTGTGGGAAAATCTGACAAGCGCAAAACAGATATTTGCTTTTGAATAAGCGTAATAAATATTTCGTCAATTACACCAAGTAAGGTAGACGCAACTACATCCTGGCAAAAGACCTAACTTGTAGTTAGAGAGTGTATTCAATTTCTTTAGACGTTCGTATAACTCAAAGGCAATCTTTTTTTCTCTAAAACTTTAGAGTGCGCAAGCAAAAGGTAATGGGGCGTAAGTCCTCTAATTGAGATAGATGACTAGAAGACCAGTACGGTCTTCCATTGTATAGGGACCGCGGAAAGCTCAATGCAGTAGTTCACAAGGTGGCATATAAAACCGGAGGTATAGTGGCACAACAAGTGTTCATTTTGACGTTTGGTTTACCGCAACCTGAGAACTAATTGTGTTGGACTACAAGGCATTACATATCTACCAACGAAGTAAGTTGGATTTCTCATCATTGTAATCAGTGGTTATTAATTACAATTAGTAACCAAGTAATTGGTAATTATCTAAACTATTTATGTATTCATATTCATAGTTCACTGGTGTTTTTATTCTTTATGTTTTATGAGAAAAAAATCTCTTTGTTCATTCTTTTTAATAGTGCAATTTGTGAAATCTCTTAATTTCCTATAATATCCAAAATGCAATAATTTAATATGCAATATAGTTACATACCCATAGTTATAGTTCAAGTAAATCAAATCATTAATTAAGAGCTTCTTATAATATCGAACCATAGAATAATAGAATAACCTCCAAGCGATTATGCTTGGTGAAATAGATGAAAATTCACTTCGGGTCTTCTGCGTTCTCCTTTTGATGTAAAAACTCTTTGTGTTTAAAATATTATTATTATTATTATTATTATTATTTTATAGCTATCATTCAACTGTGTTGTATAATTATTTTTAATTATTACAGTTTTTCTTTAATCAAATATTCCAAATAGTACTAATTATTTTGTAATCAGTAATAGAATAGGTTTCCAAGTTCCATTCTAACATTTTCAAATATTTGCCTTGCTATGGGTTTACAACCATCCATTTCGTCGTTTGCTAAATTAGTTTGCTGAATTAGTAACTTTGTCTTAACTCTTTATGGCTTAGACCATCAGTGGGTCTAAGCCATAAAATTACTAATTAGCAAATGCCGAAATGAACATCCCCTGTATTTCCTAGTTTCATGTTTCAGGGAAAGGGGTTGTTGAATTTTTGAAGTAATAAAGGTTTAAATTGTAGTTAAATTCTGTGAAATTGTCCGAGTTATAATCTTGTTTTTTTTTGCATAAATAGAAGGTGTAGAAACATTTTATTTCAGTATCGGTCTAAAAATCGAGTTTGCGAAACGTTTGTTAACACTAGCCTTTTTCAAGTGTTTTTATTCAATTCATCATACGACGTTGGTTAACACGCTAGCTGAAAAGGATGAAATTACTATGGTCCGCAGTGCTTTCCAGAACGCACCCGTTTATTAAATTCGTTGTCGGATTTGTGGCCGATTTTGTTCAACATACATTGTCCATAGTCGCACTGTTTAGAAGCTATTGGACATTTAAAGTATCATTTAATGTACTCGCATATCACATATTTAAATATTTGTTTGCCCAAAGTCGCACCGTTTCAAGATCGGGGGGTTAAGTGAGAGAAAGTCGTGTGAGTGATCCACACCAGTTGATTCTACTAGAGATTTTCATTTTGTTTTTTTTTTTGGGGAGTGGAGAGATATTTTTGCTGCATGTACGAGCTTTTTGACTAGGTATACGTATTTACAGTTTTGTTATGGGTCCACTTCCACAGCGAACTGAACACAGGTTTACGTGACGGCATTGGGAGCACACGTTATTAATTTTTTGCTGAGTCAGTAATAACAGGGTAAAACTACTGCAGTTATGTCGTTCTATATTGCACAACGGACAAAGCAGTTCATGAAAGCGCAGGTTTTGCAATTCGTGAGATACAATTATGACAGCTAGTGCTTGTGTACGCATCCATTAACAGAACTCTTGCAATCAATATTCAATTTCCTAATAACTAAGAATAATTTCCTGGTTCAATTCACAGTTCATTATTGGTAATAAAAAGATAAAGAATATTAAAAAGGGTGTCTTGCAATTACCTAGGCGTCAGAGTGAACTTACATCAATTTTTTGCGTTGGGAAACAGACAAACTCCTGCCACTTCTTTTTTGGTTAGTTATCAGCAAATGTCCAACCGTAAGCTGTTTAAGGGAAGATGTTGCGCTGGAATTATTGTGCGAAACGTGCTTCGGAAAACTCCCGGAAAGAGATGAATACGGTGAGGTTCTAAACCCGTGGGGCTTTAGTACTTTAAGACGCTAGCTGGACCAACACGACGACGAAGCTTTTCCTGCAGGGAATTTAACTCGAGAAGGGACTACGTATTTGGCCGATAATCTGAATGAATAAGTTCGTTCTTTCAAATCCGATATAGCAGTTCCCCCGCAGCTTTAGATGAATGGAGCAAAAGAAATACGGAAGTTCCCCAAGAAAACACTTTGAAAGTGTTACGTTCTTCGCTGTTTACCGCAAAATGATTAATTGCGAGATTGTGCTGAAAGTTTCTAACTACTTAAGAAGTATTCGAGCGCCCAATGACTTCGAAATAAAGAAACTCAGATAAGTTCAAAATCCCAATTTAAGATTTTGGTTTTAAGAAGTTACAAGAATGTGGCACAACTTTATATATATATATATATAAGGATTGTTCCCTTTTTGTTATGTTTTTCCAACATATCGTTACTGTATTTATAGAAAAATACTTTGGAACACCCATGGAATCTGGTATTATTTCAAAAAAATAGAAAGTCAGCAAGATATTGGCGGAAATCCGAATTGATATAGAAGTTATATTCATTTTTAACACGATGGTTCTCTCTCACACTATGCCTGGTAACTACGTCATTTATTCAATATCTAAGACTGTCTTCAGTAGCGCCCTTTAAGTCAATAAAACTCGACAACGGTTTTCAGACTTGGTTTTCTCGGAAACCATTAAACTAAGGATTACTGAACTTTTTCAGTGTAACAATGAGGAAAACAATGGCAACATTATTTGGCTCATATCTGAATAGAATTTTGATTTTTTCATTGTAAATATACATTCTAACAGCGAAAAATGCACAACAGTTGTCACTTGCTGAAGGCGTTGGCTTTCTCTTTTCCAAACTGAGTGAAGGTAGACTAATCTTCGCTGGATTAATTTTATTATTAAAAACTAATTTGATTAACTCTAACATTTTTTTGCTGTGTTTGCCTTTAGTTGTGTAATACTATGAGTTACTACAATTTTCAACAGGTAGTCTTCAAATTTGAGTCTCCCCATTTTTTATTTATGATGTTAATTCCTGATCTTATTTTAGCTATTTAGAAATACAATGAAATTTAAAATTTACACTTATACAGGGAAATGACCGATTTATGAATACTAGGAATGCTTTCAGAGTATTACCTCAAGTCAATTATGTTTCAGACGTTATGGCCAATAAATCTCCAGTACTGGCAAAACATCAACTCTTACAAACGTCAGCACCTCTGGGAATCTGGAAATAACATTTAGTTCTTTTGGTAAAAAAAACAATAATAACCTAATATACTTGCTTATTTATAAATTACAAACATCACTGGGAAATAAGGGGCAACTTTAAGGTAACCGATACAAGCTTACGTTTGCAAATAAATTAACTCCATCTATTTGCATTCATAGTTAATTGGATCGGTCAAGGGGAAATAGTTAGCCGTAAAACTTGGAGGAGTTAAGCACTAGTTTCGGTGGGAACTGCTCCATTCATTGTCTGTGCGGTTGTGGTACGAAATTGCAACAACAGTAGTTACACCAATGAAATTAGCTGAAATGTGCTCCATACAAATGCTAATACCAGCCAACATAATTGAAGTACAATTCGTCACTGTTGTAACTATAACACGTTGTGAAATTCTATAAGTTAGAATTATTTATAAGGAATTATTTTCTTTAAAACGTGGTTTATAATACAATATAATTAGTTGAAGATCCACAGATCGAAAGAAATTCGATAAACTAAATAAATCCACCCATAAGTTGATTTGCAATTACAGATCAGATTCCGTTCTCGCCAACACCTTATAACATTATTATGTATAATGTGATTTGTCCTAATGTGAAATCTAGATCGCTGTGACAAACAAGCGACAAACAACTAGAAGCTGCTATTATCTTGTGTAAATTTCTTGCAAACCATTGTTTGAATGGTGTATCACATTTTGCATCATATGCGTCACTTATTAACTCCATCTCGCAATAAGTGATTGTATCGATGGAGACTTGAAACTTAGTACTTTAATAACGTTATGAAGTGGAGTATAAGTTCAATATGTGTTTACCGTTAACGCTCAATACGTGGGATATGAGTTTTAACTGTTACTGCATTACTAGTATCTTATTTTGGAATACATGACACCAAATTAAACATTAATCATTTAAAACAAATAACGAACATACAATATTTTCATAAGATATTTATGAAGGTATTTGTACCAAAGTAACTAAAAGCTTGATGAATGATGATGAAGAGCCAATCCCGACTTCGGCTTTATTCGAATTTTCAACAAACTACAAGACTGGATACTCCTATTTTAGGATGTAAATATATAAATATAGCCAAGAATTTTTTCAAGGAAAAAGACCTCGAGAAGGTCTCGAGTGGTTCAGCGGTTAGTACGTCCGCCCGGATAGCGGAAGACACGGGTTCGAGTCCCGTCCCGGAGACGTTTTTTTTTCCTTGAAAAATATTTTTTGGTATATTTATTCGAATTGTTGAAAAAATAAAGGACATTGAAGTGACTACAAAAAATTCTGTCGTACGTTATTTGGAATGCAATTTTTTGATGTTTTCAAAATTTATAATAATGAATTTGTCTTACCTTCACTGGTAGATTTCTGAGAGCCAACCAGAGAGAACTATTATTTAAACAAGATTAGGCAAGAACAACATGCCCTTTAATTAAAAAAATGATGGAATAATTTCTGCTTGAGGTATTATATCTGCTAATTTAATTGTTTCCTATATAACAATATAACCTGAAAATGTATATATTTATATATCAGGTTATTGGCATCTAACAATATATGCAGGTGTTCGATTGCTAATAAAATCATGCTTCGGCAAATTTGAAATATCTGCACTGAACTAAATCAGGTTGCATAAAATAAACTGTTTTATTTTTATCAAATTCATGTCGATATGTTAGAAAATGTCTGCCGAATGCATAATTTATATTATGTCTGTGTTCTTTGATTCGCAAGTCAAGTTTTCTTCTGGTTTCCCGTGTGTAAATTGCGCCGCACGTAGTGCATTCGAGTTCATATACCCATTTCTTATTCAATGGGTTATATGATGTTAACTGTTTTGAATGTCGCAGTGATGTTGTATTTTTGTAATGTTTTTTTGTAAATTATGTGATTTGTTGCCTTGATATGTGAATCATCTGCATAATGTTGTAACCAAACACACACAGAAAGGCAAATTAAGGAGCAAGTAGCTGTTTGCTTACAAAAATGCTACAAGAAGATATAGGTTGTTATAGAAACCTTTTGAGGATGCTGCCTGAAAATCTTCATGAATTGTTATTGAAAATTGAAGAAAAAATTCAGAAAAGAGATTGTGCGAAATCCCAGCCAGAACTAAATTGGAACTAATTCTAAGATTTTTGGGGGAGGAAAACCTACAATTTCGCAATTGGTTCCAACTGTTTGTGCTCAAATAGCTAAGACGTTAAAGGATTTTATTAGAGTAAGTAAACCAGTCTTTTTATATACATTTTTATTATAAATATGAATGAGAATAGAATTAATTGTTCTTTTTTTGTACTAGAGCGTGTTGTAAAGTGTGTTATCTAGGGCTTCATCATTTGCAGTCGAGTATTCAATGTTCTGGTGTATCTGGGTAATTATCTGAATGTATGGAAGTTTGAGAATATGGAGTGGAAGTTGATGGATGTTGGTTAAGTTGATGCCTCTATGTGGACAATAACATTTCAATTTTTGATAGCATATTTAGTGCATTGTCCAATGGTAATGCTCTTAAATGTGCGGCACACTAAGACCGAAGTAATAGAACTCATCTCCATTGGATTTTGGATTATTAATTGCAGTGGTAATATTTTCCAGTCGTTGATAAACAGCAATAATAGTTTCGTTATCAGATTGTTCAGGTCTCTTTCTTTTCTAAATAGTTGCTTTGTTAACGGTTTAGGGCCATTTATTTGGATTTAGTGGTATGCTAGGAGATGGCCGTAGCTGTTCCAGTGATTCAGTACTTGTGTGAGAGGATGACCGTGGCTGTTTGGGTGCCGCTGTATCTGTTTGAGAGGGTAACACCGGTACATATCAAAAATCATTTCAATATAACACAAGAGATCCCTCCTTTTTTAGATTCCTACAAGTCAAGAATCGGAGGAGATCGAACATGGATTTCGAACTAAATGCAATTTTCCAGGCTGTATTATAGTATTATAGCTATGATGGCAAACACATAAATATCATTGCCCCCGATAACACTTCAGATTATTTTAATTGTAAAGGCAACAATAGAACAATACTTCTGGCATTGGTAGGTGATGATTACTGCTTTTCATATGTTGATCTAGGATGCAACAGAAGAGCCTCAAATGGAGGAATATTCAAAAAATCAAGCTTGGGAGAATCGCTGGAGAGGAATACCTTAAGGCACGGGCACACGGAGCTACTTTTGCTGCGAGGCACATTAAAAACCTGCACTTCATAGGTTGCACAACGTGCGAACCCTCTTGCAACCTACACAGTAGCGTCTCGTATAACTGTTCATAAACTTGCGCGGTAAATGCTACTTTCGGTCAGGTGTGAACCCAACATACAACTTTTGCAGCTGCCGCATAAAAAATGCGTAACAAAAGTAGCTGCGTATGCCCTTACCTTGAGATATACCTGAACGCAATGCCAACGCAAAGGGAAAACATCTTTAACTATCGGTTATCAATTGCTAGACGTATCGTCGAAAATGCTTTTGGTATCCTTGCATGCAGATTTAGAATTTTTTGGCAAGTATCGCTCTTACACCAGAAAGTGTTATCATATTAGCGACATGTTCTTTGCACAACTGGTTGCAAAAAGTACTGATACGTGTTATATCACACGTAAGATATATAGATTATGAAGATATTCATTTGGGTACTACAATTGGAGGTTCATGGACATCAATTTCAAAGTACATCGCAAAATTTACAACCAACGCGTAATAATCATTCATCTAGAGAAGCAGTATTAGTCCGAAATACTTGATAGCTGATCTTTTCATTACAACAGAAATATTGCCATGGCAAGGTCGTATGATCAATATTACGGGTTAAATATTTATTTAACTATTTTTAATTATATAATATTGTTTACTTATTTTTTGTTATATTTTATTTCTATGAATACAACTTCTATGTATACCTACTGCGTATTATTTTCTACGAAAGCAATTTTGTTCACATGGCCATAGTAAACAGATAGATACCTACATTCCAGTGAGGGCCGCAGATATTTCAGACGGGTTTTACTATATGATATCATGCATAGAAAACGTAGTTGCAAAAATGGGTAATAGTTACTTCTGTAAATATTGTCTCTTCTGTCTGGGATTTTTAAACGATACCTTTGACTCTACTCACATTTGCTTAAACCAGATTAAACTTGGTTTATAAACGTCTTACTTAATTAACGATCTTATTTAATTATTGATGATAAATACATCTCAAACCTTTTATTTTGTTTTTCCTATCTTTTATCGTCAAATTACAGTCGTTCATTTCCTCCATAATTGTTTTGTGTGCATTATCGCGAGCTATTATATGTTTTTATAAATATATGACAAGTAAACGTACTTTATTGGCAGCTTTGTTTACCATAACAATTCGTGGAGACTGTCGAAGAAGCGGTTGTATAAAGCATTGTTAGCTTCGTATCAAGTTAACATCGTTGTTAAACAATCTGATTGGAGAATTCAAACTTCTCTAACCTGATTAGCTAACTTCATTCTTAACTTTGTGATTATTGATCGTGAACTTAACTATGCTTTATGCAACCCCGGCCTTTAACATAGGTACGCAGGAAAGTTGTTCCATTCGATATAAGAACAATAATAAGTGCCTTTATAAAAGAAACTTAACATAAATAGAAAATCCACGACTCACATTAGTAAATCGTTCCCAACGCCACTTTTTAATTCATGTCTGGGCTAGGATAGTTTTGTTTGCCCTTTGATTGTTTGTGTTTGTTGAGTTTGTTTCTCTGGTAAGCTGGTTCATCACCCGGTATACTAACAACGTAACACATACGGACTCTTAAAATAATCGCCTATTTTTTGGCTTAAAATAATCGCCTATAATAGTGGTATGTGTTATGTAACTGAATATTCTCTAACTATAAAACACTTTCAAAACATCTCCAGAGATAATGACCGAAAAGCCAAAAACAACAAAATTGGAAGCATGTACAAATGATGTACGGCAGTTAATTTTGTGGATTATCTGTAGTATTTTTTCATATCTACAACTTCCCTAACATTACAGGTTTAGGTTATATTTATTCATTTCATTAATGCATTTTTTGCCACATACATAAACAAAAACAACTAAAGTAGAACATGTGATAAAAGAACCAATTTATAGTCATATGACAATTTATTCTAATCTCTGTCTCTCTCTCTCTCTCTCTTGAAATTATAACAACATTTTAAACAAACCACTAATAAAACATAAATTGTGGTCTACAACGGTAAATGAGGTTATTATATACGAAAAGTTATCAGCAGGAATGGGAATAGGAGGATCAAACTTGGGTTGGAAAAAGAGAAAGGTGCCTACGTAATATATGCCATGTTTGATTACTCCATCTGCATTTGTAAATAGTGCTGAATTAGCAGACGCGTAAATGTTTGTTCACTGGAGCACTTACGAATATTCAACGGGAAGTCATTCCAAAATAAGGTAGATTTAATTGTAAAAGAAGAGTGATACTTGTGCGATCGGAGCACAGGAATGGCAAGGAGATTACGTTTGGGAGCGCGTTTGTAAACCGTGGACTGAAAGTAGATGAAAGCATTCGAAAATTGTGGAGACTGCAAATGTCCTAGTTCATTTCCAAAAGGGGCAATATGTTCGAATATGCGCGAAATCAACAAAATCAAATGCTTTGCTAAAATTACGCGGGGAAAGTATGGCCATCTGCTGGTGGCCATACTTACCCCCATATGGTTGACCCATCCTTGGTCATCTCTTGCAAACCGTACATCCTCAGTAACTTCAAGTAACACACAACAAATTGAAACAAATTATGAAGAGAAATTAGGAAATTTTGCCCGATTCCAATGGTATTAAGTATTCGAATCCGAAATCAGAAAAATTCCAGCAGGCACCAGCAGGATCGTTTTTACACTGACTAGACATACCCATTAACTTTAACGCCACAGCACAGTGGGCCAGAATCCCTAAAAAGTTGCCAAAATCAAAATTTTCATCTTTCTAATATCTTCCTGGAATTATTATTTTCTTATAAAAAAACCCTCGACTCCACCTGAGGTGTAAATAGTACCCTTAACTGATGCCCATTTACTTAATGGCAAGCAGTCGAAGTGACCATTTGCAGTGTAACGACAGTTTTGTGCGAAATTAGTACGTGTTTTAGTTGATTTTTATGAACAATTTCGATTTTTTTCCTCAAAATCTATACATGGAGCATATTATTCAAAGTAAGTACCTTCATATAATACCAATATAGCATTCAAATTGCGTTTTATTTGGCAGATTTTAATTATTCATTTCTTGTTTGCGTATTTCTTAAACTAGTAAATTTCTACTTGAGATACAAAAAGTTCCTTTCAAGACCCGTCAATGAATTTGTTATCAACATATAGCCTAATCTCTGCTCTAATCAATGTAAAAAAAATTACTGCTCCTACTTGCTCCTTAAAATTTTAAATCGATTTTTATTCTTCCGTGTAATATGCATATTAGCGTGGATGTCGCGAAAGCGTTCGCTTTCGCCTATAATTCCGGCAACTTTTCCTGTGAATCAATTCATTTGTTTATATTAATGTATACTAATTTGAACTAAAACGTATCTAAGACAAAATTTTGCTCCTACTGGAATGAGTTTTAAAAATCATTTTCGTTTTACTGTATTCCGCTAACTTTACTGAAATTAACTATTCTATTATAGTAGTAAAGTAATACCTCAACTACAAATTCAAAAACTTTATTTTAAATTATTTTGAATCTTTATTTTCGACGACCACTGCTTAAGTTCCATGTCCAGCAGATTATCTCTTATCTCTAATATAATAAAAGATACCATTAGAAAGGCATTTACTGCAATTAAAATTCTATACCTGAGCAGGAAAAGTAATCATAAAATCATTTTACTAATGATGGGTGAATACATTTTTCTGGGAAATGTTTATATTTAATCTTCTCTAAGAAACAATTTCAATATTGTTGCTTCCCAGCCCCTAAGATTTAATTAATCCACACGATTTCTACCAACAGGAAACAAGAGGTTTTATGTTCGATCCGATATTTTTGAAATGTGGTTGCAGAATGGGACCAACATGAAGGAGAAAACTTTCAATTTATAAAGCGCCCTAGTTGACTCATTTGAAGATGATGTCTTAGAACAACATAGACGTGATAATGACAATAATTAGTACATTTTGTAGCAACTTGTCCAGGTGGCAACAGAGTCGGCATATAAAAAAAAATAAATAAAAAATAAAATAAATTAAAAAAATAACGAAGTATGGCTACAAGGCGAAATTATTTTATTTCAAGAAAATGCTTCAGGAAGTGACACTGAAGATTTTGCTACTCCGTCGACATCCTCTGGCATAGGTCGACCTTCCCTATCTTTCGTGGAAAGTAGCGAAAGGACAAACGGGCGAAAAACTAAAGAACTTTTCCGTAGTTCTGATCCAATGCAAATGCAATCTGCATTAAAAATGGGCCTGAAATCTGAAGGTATAACTGATGCAGTGAAGATTATAAGTGAGGCTTTAAAACCATTGCTATTTCTTCAGAAGTTTTGGAATTATTGATAGAGCCAAAAATAGCCTCTCCTAGTTCAGAAAATTCCGGAGAATCTGAATTGTTGACGCAGAAGAAGATACTTTAGGCGACAGCGACTTTCAGTTGGAATAATTTTTAAATACCGTTTTATAGGTATTAATAAAAATATTTTTTTTACATTTTATTAGAAATTTTCATGCACTTTACCCTTGTTTAACCTGTTTCAAAAACATATTTTTAGATTCATTTCCGCTCAAAAGAATACAATTTTTTATTGGATTTTTTTTCCAGAAAAGTTATTAAATAACCAACCCAATTCCGTAATTTGAGAATTTTGGCCACTTTTCTGGGATTCTGGCCCACTGTGCACAGGCTTGAAAATAAAGTCTGGTTTACACCGAATTGGAAATACGACTAGAGAACAAAGTGATGAGCTAGCTGCAAAGCTTACGGGTATGTCTAATGGACATGAGGGAAGGAGAGAACAGGGTTGTTCTTGGAAACCCAAGGAGACCCAAGGACTTTCTCTACCCTGCAAAGAGATTAGCATATGTCATTTTTTTCTCGTTAAAATACATGGAGGGTAAGATGGATATATGGCAACAATTGCCATCCTCATCAGCAGAGTGTTTTTTTAAGGAATATGAACTATGTGTGACAATTTCCAGTCAGCAGGGAAAGTTACAGAGCCAAGGAAAAGTTGAACATGTGGCAAACAGGGCCAACAATAACATCAAGGATTAATTGTGGCAACGTTATGCCGATATCGTCGTAACCAGCACACTTTGATCTTATTCCTAGGACCCCCTGATCATTTAGCATATTTGCAAAATGCGGTATAGCAAAATGATGGAACCCATACAATCTCTAAAATGCACATTATTCGAGATATTTCTGCAGATAAACATCACAGAACAAATCCTGGCGGCTTGGCTTCGTTAGAGGAAGTTTTACTGCGTCATTTTACTCACCTGCAAATCCAGCTGTGCCGTCTGCGAGGTTGCGCTGGAGATGGCGGCACGAGTAGCTGCGACCCTCCCTCAGGGGGACCTAGCCGCAGTTCCGGAACCTTAAGTTCCCCACTCATCTCGCTATATTTTCACCAGAGACACAGGAAGGCGCAGCATGTTTTTGCGAGCCCTTCGGCTCGAGTTCGGGGTGCTGCGCTGGCCCGAAGGGTGTTTAATCAGTTCGAGTGCTTATCGTGGCGGCAGCCGATGGCGTCTTAACTGCGGAAGGATACGCATAAGCTTACAGGGGTTGCGGTGTGCAGGAGCATGTGTACTTCCCGTCGACAACAAAACCAAAATTCCCAGATGCGAACCGAAGAGGGGAAGTTTTATGCTGATTAAATTATATGGGGAGTCCTACCGGCAGTAAAGCCGGAAGGAAGTTGCATTAGGAATAAGAGTTGTTTACGAGATCTTACAGTTTATGAACCAACACAGAAATTCCAGCTATTTTAGATGCTTATTGGTGTTATGTCTACGATAGAAATAGAGCCATAAGTATATTGTCTTAGTATATTTTAAAAGAGAAGCTAATTACAAATTCATTTAATTAGACAGATAAACTAATATTCAGTTGGCAGTTAAGTTAAATGGCAACTTACTTAACAACCAAGTATTTACCATATAATAGCTCAGTTGTGCTTTGGTTTCCGTCCATAGAAGCAAAAATGGACACTACGAATACATTTTAATTATCATTATGTAAAATGTGTAAAACAGGAAACATACATTTCATGAATATACAGTTATATTCTGCTTTTATTTTCAAATATAATGACCCGTGCATTCGAGTTTCAACGTTTATATAACTCAGTTTGTCGATATCATATAACAATGCACGAATTAAACCTCAAAGGACTGCACCATTTTAAATTAGTGATAAAACTACATTTTTACTTGTACAAATGTAGTTGGTTAGTTGCAAAGTTAGTTCCAAACGCACAAATACTAAATATTTAGGATACTATACGAGACACGACTATTTACACTAGTTGAGTGAGAGAAAGTGAAAACAACTTGCTCTGTGCACGACAGAGACAACAGTCTGTGGAAGTCACATCATACAGGCCACATATCTTGAAATAGCGACGTTAGCGCCAATTATATTATGCTCGAACTACAAAGAAAAATTGTAGGTGCTGTAGATGCGAAGTGACTCTCAATGCAAAATTTGAAGTTAGGCTTCTAAGCTCATATAGTAGCTATTGCGCGATATAGTGGCGATGAAAAAAGGAAAATCGTTGTGACTTCCGAAGTTGGAAGTAACAACGTCATGTATGAAGTCACTTCATGATTCTTTGATTTCCCTATTTGTAACTAAATTATATATATTATAATTTTTCAATATTTTTAAACTTAGTGACTTTTTTCGTGCAGGGAATTTTGCCGCCTCCTCCTTTGCCATCCTCCGTTCCCTGAGATGTGCAACTCTTAATTTCTCAAAACTCCAAATCCCCTAAACTGTACGGTCTTCCTAAAATCCACAAACGTACCTACAAACTCTCCAAATTCCTTTCTAAAATCCTAAAACCATACACCGGTCAAACCGACCCCATTGTGCTTAACATTCAACATTTTGTCCAAAGTTTAGATTCCCTTACCCTGGATGACAGGGAGCTACTCGTCAGTTTTAACGTTGAGTCTCTGTTCACCGAAGTTCGCATTCCTACATTTAAAAAGCTTATAGAACCTAGAGTCCTAGTATGTAACAACACACTTGGATTTCATTAATCTGATGGGGCAAGTAGTAAACATACAGGTGTACAAAACGAATTACTTTGGAATGCCTAGATATCTCATCTTATAATAAAGAACAACAACAAAATAGCTAGCTTTTAAATGGAACGCTCTATAAACAATCGAAGAGTGGGAGCAGTGATACCATCGATCCTCAGCAGATTCCATAGTAATTCAATAGAAAGGGTGCCCGTTATTTGGCTATCCACATCATTCAGTCCGTAATAAACCACGAAAGCCGCCCATTTGCACAGAATAGGACGTCGAGAAACTACTGCGAGGTTCTAAAATTGAAAGGTAGAGGTCACGAATAGACTGAAGGATACAGGAGTCAATATGATGATAAAGCGCACATCAGAATTCTGGAATATTTTACACAAAGTAGCAGTTTAACTTATATGTTATTATAAATTTAGTTAGCAATAACTTTGAACTTTGAAGATCGAAAAATGAAAATCAATGAAGAAGCAAGATCACTGTTTCACCGAAGCAGGTCCAAAGGCTCACCATTCTTGGTTGGCGCAGTACCTGCTAGAGGCAAAACAGCCAAGGAGCACATGAAAGTAAAACATGATCTATTTTAACTAAGTAAGAAATTGTTGCTGCACTTAATAGTTAGTACCTGCAAGATCGAGCTCGCTCGGGGGATTAAAACACAAAAAGAAGCATTGTTTCCAACCCCTAACAAAGCTTGCCTATGTCTTAGTTTTGGTAGCGCCATCGTGTAGTGAAATGTAAAACTAACAGACCGAGCTAGTTCGATGTGTTTTCCTCACAATTTTATTTATTTACGATATAAAATGATTTTAGTGAAAGTCGAGACATATGTCAATCGTCGGCAACTTAAAGCCGTCTTCCGGATCTGGGAGAATACATACATACATACAAGATTAGCGCGTTTAGTAGTATAGGATAAAGATACCTTTAAACTTTTTTTTTATTTATGAGTAATTTTTTTATAGATTTTGAGTTTTGCGGTTTTTGCACACCGTAGCAGCCGCAAACAGATATATTGCGGGTTCCATATTAGGCCTATATAAACAAAAATGCATTTTATCCGCATAATCTATAACAGCTTTTCAAAATATTAAATATTATTAACTGAAGATATTAGATTAGCTTTCTTTATCTCCACCAAATGCTTTATCCTACTTTGACAACACATCTTACTGTGTTATATGTGCTGCTTTACAATAAACCATACCTCGAGTTCACGACAACGCTTCACTCGTAAAAGTGGCTTTATCATAATAAAATCTTGTTCGCATCGTTAATACGTTAGAATTAATAATTAATTTATAATACATTTTATTCATGATAACCTCAAATTTAAAAACAATACCTACAATGAATGGACATGTCAAGCGGTCAACAGTCAAGCTTGCCCATTTACTCAGGACAAGCTTGACAACTCCATCATTTATAGCCACGCTTTCACTGTATATTATGATCAGATTTAAAAAAAGTGTACCTATTGCAAACCTAATGTGGCCATCCATGGCTAACCATTTGAAAGCATTATTTCTGATTTTACTCTATATTTTTCTTATGAAACCATATGAATTATTCACATAATTAAATATATTTAAAAAACAATGCACTATTCCATTTAAAATAAAAAAGCTCGTATAATTTCCGGAAAAGTGAAAAAAAAAGTGAATTTGTTAAATTTCCAATTTTGTACAAATATTTTTCTTTTATGTTCGCAGAATTGCGATTTGGATCACTTTACATGTTACACCCTGTATACTTAATGTAGATTCCGGAAATACTCCGGCAGAAATGACTTAGAAAAATGTCTAAGATCAGCTCTTTGAGTTAACTTATATGTGGTTAAACCATTCCCGTTTTACAGTGCCTTTAACACTAATTTATTGCGCACGATTCGTGGGAAGACTATATTTTTATAAAGTAAGCTTTATAAAAATATTTTTTAAATGCACTCAGGTTAAGTATTGAAAATCCTGGAAAGTAGGACACAAAAACATAGTCGAAATAAACTGAAACGGAACGAAGTAATCTAATTTCATTCGCGCGAGTAGTTTGGTCTATGGCTAATTTAATAGGGCAAACAAACGCAAGCGCAATTTTCTGATTAGCTATAAAAAGCTCTCATTCAACTACTAACTTTCCCCATAAATAACGAGCTTAATTCATTGATATTCTTTCCGTTACATAGTGACGTTGATTCTATTATTTCCGCGTTGTTGTTAAATGCTGCATATGAGAAATATATTCTGAATTAAAAATAATCTAGTTAAAGCGAGCTACATGGAATTACCTCTATAAGTGCGCACAGAATTTTTGAAAAAAAATGTGAAGCTAATCGTACAATACCTATTAAATGAACACCAAAGAAACTTGTTCTGAATAACATGAGAGACTATCATTTTATAAAAGGATTTTAATTTCAATCTGTAATATTAGACAAGATTGCAAATATCATTCTAGGAATGAAGGAATAATTTAAATGTACATTAAGCTGTTTACGTTTATCCTTGCGTCTTTACTTATTTAAAGAACCTATTTTTATTTGAACTCTAATTTATTAACCAGCGAGACTTTTCTATCGGTACTACTACAAACATTGACAAATATTTGGGATTCTATTTCGGAAGGTCTTGGAAAAATAAAACTTCAGAGCTAAAAATACAACATACCTGTTTTTCTTCGGTCTTTTTTGCCATCGGTCTACGTGGATAAAACATTTATAAACGAGGCCCACGTACACGGTTATAAATCGTCTCCGTAAATAACCAGCCTGCGATATTTTCTAACTTTAAATTGGTCAAGCCATTTCATTCGCATTGCATTGAAAATAAATGTATGTACGGTCGCGGTGTAATATTCTATGATGTACTTTCTTTACAATGTATCACTGTTAAGTAATATTTTAGAACGTTGTTTTGGTACATAAAATTACCATGAGTAGTTTCCCACTACTGCAGTGAATACGTAATACTATTTGATTTAACAAGAGTATTGCAGGTTGCTATCTTTTGTATAAAATACTTTTCTTAATGGCGGTAATTTTTAATTTACAAACGAATGATTGGGGTAAAATGTTTTTTTTTAGAATTTATTTTTAAAGCCATTTTTTTATATTTGGTTGGTCCCATGTGTAATAACGCTAAACCACATATATTTGAAATATCACAAAATGTTGATATAATTTCAATCTCATTCTTAGCATATCAATATTATGTGATATTTCAAATGTATGTGGTGTAGTGTTATTACACATG
>JAWQRJ010000901.1:0-17832 GCA_033557515.1 Diorygopyx duplodentatus
TAGAACCACCAAATCTTTAAAAAGAGAATTGTAATTCTTACTATCCTTGAACAGATTTTTCTCACACCCTGTTCAACTTTTCTTTAATCAAATAGATTTTTAAAAACCCCAAATCTTTTGTATTTAAATTTTTTATCTAGCTATCTTAGATTTAACATTACATGGTAGTTCAAAAACTTGACGGGGTTTATTTATTTTTAGGGCAACGGTAATTAAATGAACCTAAATGTTTTATAAATTTATTATAAAATATTGTTTAAAATTGGATATCTCGAAAACGGTAAAATTTAGGCATGTATATGGTGTTTTATACAAATTATTACATTTATTACGAAATGTAATAAATGTAGGATTTTGAAATTAAGGTAGCTAAACTGCCCTCTTAAGACTCATTGTTGACCATTACACAGTTTATTTAATAATTACGTCAAACATTTTGTACCAAGTTGCACAACTACCGTAAAACGGGGTTAAATTGACATTAAGGGTAACTTTGACAGTTTTTGGGGCTACTTTACCAGAGCGCCAAAATACGGCTTATCTATCAATTATTTAAAATGTTAGGTTAAAATAGGTACAAAAAAATAACAAAAAGTAAAAACTGATGATACTGATACATTATGTAGAATATTATTAATATAATAATTTCAAAAAACGGCAAACCAAAAATTAAAACCACTATTAGCTTGGTAGACCAAATAAAAGAAATAATTCAAGGCGACTAATCTGTTTGTTGATTCTGATATAAATTTGCATTGGTCGTACTCGAAATTAATTTTTTTCAACTACAAAATTATATCAGTTTTTGTCGCCAATATAACGCTTAGCATGAAGTGAATCGGTAAAGGTTTCTGTACTTAACATTATTACTTGACATTAAATACGAAATTAGTTAAATTATTAAACACTAAAGTTGCGTCACCCTGTTCTATTTTACTTACATTGTGCCAAAATAGTACCATGTCATCAAAAATTAAAAAAAATATTATAAAGCCATGAAAAATATTGTTTTTGGCAAAACTATGGAAACTGTTGAGAGCCGGGTATACATAAAGTTATTAACGCATTGCAACAAGTACAACCCGAGTAACATCGATTTACCCGCGCCACTTAAATTAAGAAAAGACTTCTAAATCACATAGATCTAAATGACAATTCGCTTTTACCAGGTAGAAATCCATCCAATTTTGACAAACTACTTAAAGTACGACCATTTGAAATTTAGGATGTTAAAAAAAGTTACCTACAAAAACCTGTTCAAAGTAGGTACCCCTTTTTACATTACCAGGTGAAGATAAGTTATGCCAAGATAAGAAGCCATTGGATAATAAGATCCTTTCAGAGGATAGTATCAATACAAATAGAATTTCTTTCAAGGGTACTTTAAATGTTGTTAAAATACCACATGACTAAATTAATTCATCACCTGAAGGAAATCGTTTTTGTAAAAAGTGGAACTTTTCACTGAACTTCAAATAAATTTTAATATTTTGGACAAGTTTCAAAGCGTTTTTCAAAACCGCTTGTGCCATTCGTGGATTATAGCTCTTTCTGTGACTGGGTAAGATTTTCACAATAAAAACTTTTTTCTTATTTTTGAAAAATAACCTAAATTTTGAAAAAATAACCGTTGTATTTTATAATCTGTAAACTTATGATATAGGCTTAATGACAATACGTTTGCCAACACATTTGCGTACGATTTTTGATAAACTCATTTGATAATTAAATAATATTGCAATTGTAAACATCGATCCTGCTATTTCCGTCCTACCACTTTCCGAAATAGCTGTATCAATGTACAGCATTATTTTCTGTAGGATGAAATGGCTCTCCCGTATTCCCTGCTCGCGCTACGTTTTCTGGAGGGCCTCCGGGCGACACACCCGTTTTATATTCGCAAGGATAAGAATTGATATGAGATGTGAGAAAGTGCACGTGGTGGTGGATATTCCAAACGCGAGATATGTATTTTTCCCCGCCCAGCGTGTCTGTATGGGGAGAGTAATGTGTTTTCGAAACGTTGCCCCAACGTAAAATAAATGTTTGCTCGGGAAAAATGTACAAGCGTACGTGTGCCCTGCAGGTAGAGTTGGTGGAAGGTGCACCATATCTAGAGGTTCGTTAGACAGTAAAACAAAGGAAACAGAAGGAAAGGCGGCTTCTGTTTGTAAAAGTTGTATTTTTATGACAAAAAAATTTGATTCGATTTTTTTTAGAATTAATTTTTTGGTTTAGAACTTTTCTATTCTGAGAGAGCTTCTAAATCAAGGATATAAAATTTTGAAGATTTGGATTCGCAAGTAAAACAACAAACTTCTGTTTATAAACGTTATATTTTTTCCAAAATTTCATATTGGATAAATAAATAGATGACAAGAAACTGTAGGTACATCAACGTCTCGGTCACTAGTTCTATGCATCGGCTGCAAAGAACTAGATAATCGTGTAACCGGCTGTCAGTATACAGGATAACAATGGCCGTGCCTTAAAGTACACAATTTTACTTATCCAACTTCATATGACCAAGATATATTAACATGACCGGAGCCTTCCGATAGTTCGAACAGGTTGATACTAAGGCGATCAACCAATCCAACATGGTGACAAGCCTTACAAGTTGATTCGCGGGGTATTTGAGCGTCATAAGGCTCTGTTTCTGCAAGTCCAGTGAGAGTGCTTTTTTCTGTCGATATGTCGCCGTGTTCTAACGATTGGGTGGCTTCTTTGCATCTTCATGCCGACATCAACGCTTCCCTCGCTTTTCGAACCTTTCTTCTTGCTACTGCTACCGCTTTTCTCTTTACGATTTTTTCCCCAATAAGTATAGTATTGAAGGTAGGCCAGGTAAGTCCAAAAGAATATTCCGAAGCACTTGGCCACAGACAAATGCACTTTACCACTATCAGAGTGCATAATTCAAATCCCCGAAAAGCAAAACTTTAACGTTACCGATATTGCGATGGACGGATTGTCTCTCGTTGTTCCTCGATTCGTGTTTCTTCTTCGATGTTTCCCATTTTTCGCCTTTACGAAAGAGTTCCGTCCATTTCTGCGAACTGTCAGAAGGCGGTTGACATGTCTGACAGGGCCGTTGACAGACTGTTGTTTGCACTTGACACCTCACGGCATACTTGATCATTTAAAGTACGTCACAACAGACAGACAATATTGTGGACAGTAGTTTCCCAATTTCCGTTGCCGATTTTTCAGGTGACCTTGTCACCTTTTCTTATCACCCTGGTGTTCTTTTAATCGATTCTTCCAATTAAGAGTTTGATCCATTTTTTTGAATCTTCTGTTTGGCGTCAGTAAAACTGCATCGTCTTCATCCGACGGGTGGAAGGAATCTTCTGATGTTAGCGATGGTTGCGTCGGGAAATGAGGCCAATGGCCCTAAATAATATCAAATGTTTAGAAAAAAAGCGGACAGGGCATCCCTTTGGAAGCTATCCACAAAGCCAACACGATTAATCATTTTGACGAAATGACTATTGAATTTGAATTGCCTTGCAGTTTTTCAATGTAACAAAGAAAGTATCTTGTGGATAATACGAAATTTCTGACAACTCACATACAATTTGTGTAATTTGGTTACCCAGTGGTAACTTTTTCGGATATATATTTCGGTCAATCATCTTTTTAGACAAGAATTTAGACAATAATTTAATAAACATGATGATTTTGGAGCGAGCATCTGAAACTATCTATTTAAAGTGGTCGAATAACACGGAGTAGGTCTCCATAAAAATAGGGTAGCTTCGAGCTACCCGGTCCCTAGATCAATTTGCCCGACATTGATTTTCTTCTAGAGGTCTATGACTGTATCACTCCTCCGTTCCTTTTAAAGGTGATAAACTGCACCACACTCAAAATTCTAATTTTTATGAAAATTTGGGAATGCTAAAGATATTAAAGTCTGGCATTTCAAAGTAAGTGGATGATAACATAAACAGAATTTTAATTTGACACCTTCCACTAGGACACCCTATGTACAATAATAATAAACATACCTCAGATCTCTTCCGCTTAATTGTATCCTTAGATTTGTCTTTTTCATTCTGTATTTCTTCTCTGCCCACTCTTCTTTGGCTGCCAACTCTACTCCGGCTGTCAATTTTACCCCGGCTGCGTTTCTTCTTCTCAACTTTTTCTTTCGACAACCTTTCATGTCTCTTCCTGTCCTTTGAACTTCCTCCTTTGTCATCTATAGCGCGGCTGCGTGCTCTAGGCACCGGATCAGGTCGTTTCTTAGGATCTTCATCGTCAGTCATATTATCTCCAGACATTTCGGAATCGCTTTGATATCTCCTATGCCTAGTCTCTGAACGTTCCTTCCTCTCCCTGTCCTTATGTTCTCGAGGATCGTGTGACCTCGACCTAAGTCTACGTTGACGTTTCTCTTCTTTAGCTGCTCGTCTCTCCTCCCTGTCTGCTTCTGTGTCACTCGGCGACTTGTCGCTTCTACCTCTGCCCCAAAACGGACGTTTATCTTTCTGTTTCCTTTCTGGTTCGGTGTCGCTTGGCGACTGTTCGCTCCTCCTCCTTCCTTTGGACCACCATGGTCGTTTACCAGATTCGTTTCTGTCAGTTTCTTCAGTATCGCTCGGCGATATACTCCTGCTTCTAACTCTCGGTTTCCGCCTACCTTCTTCTGCCTCACTGGGTGATTTATCATCACTTCTTGACCTACCGCGACCCCAAAAGGGCCGTTTGAAGTCCGATTTCGTCTCCCGTTCTGTATCACTTGGAGATTTCTCGCTCCTACTTCTTCGACGAGGTTTACCGGCTGGCATCGCCTCACCATCAGTATCACTTGGCGATTTATCACTTCTACTCCTCGCGTGAGGTTTCTTTTTCTCTTCTTTATCACTGGGCGATCGACCCCAGAAGGGACGTCTACCAGAGGGCTTCCTTTCACCATCTGTGTCACTTGGCGATTCTGCGCTCCTATTTCTTCCACGACTTCTAAGTGGTTTACGTGTTCTCCCTTCTTCTGTGTCACTAGGAGACGTAGTTCTCGCACTGCGAGATCTCCATGTATCCGTATCACTCGGAGTAGGTTCCCTTTCTTTCTTTCCCGCAAACCAACCCGGACGTTTTCTTTCGTTTCTGCCCCCACCGCCCGTGTCACTTGGTGACTGCTCACTCCTGCTTCTATCTCTCGGCTTTTCACCTTCCGTATCGCTTGGCGATATTTCACTTCTGCTTCGAGCCCGAGGTTTCGCTCGGGCAGGCTTTGCTTTCCTAGCTTCGGTTTCGCTCGGGGACTTATCCCTTCGCGCACCGCCACGGCTCCAAAAAGGCCGTTTTCCATCACCTTTCTTTTCGACTTCCAGCTCACTTGGCGACTGTTCGCTTTTGCTTCGTCCCCTAGTAAACAAGGGACGTGAAGCTCCTTTCCCCTTCCGTTTCAATTCTTTATCGCTGGGCGATCTCTTTCCGCGACCTTTCGTAGGTCGAACATCTTCCCCTTTCCATTTTTCGTCCACGTCACTCGGAATTCCGTGTTTTCCTTCACCTGCTTCAGCAGGGTATTCCTCTTTTCTACGACCTTCGTGAGGTCGGGCTTCCATTTCCTTCCTGTCCGCTCCCATGGATCTAGGAGATTTATCGCTTCGTGGTTTTCGACCCCAAAATGGACGCTTAGTTTCTTTTTGAGGAGCTTCTCTTCTTTTGCGTTCTTCCTTGGCCAACAATGAAGCAGACGGCGATCTATCGTTTCTGCCTCTAGAACGGGGCGTCCAAGGCTTACTAGGACGTCGTTCGTACCATGCGTCCGAATTATCATCTGTTATGTAATCGTCGTCGGTATCAGGCAATGGCTTCTTCTTTTCCTTAGGCCTTCGTTGGCGTTCTTCCTGCACATCAATGGGTGTACGACTGGTTGACCGTTTGGGACGTTCCTTCCGAATTTCCTTCGGCTCCTTAGGTTTCCTTGGTTCCTTCCTAGAAGGCCCACGTTTCTTTTCCGCCTCTTTGTCGGTAGTGGGTCTCTCACTCGCACTCCTATCTCGCCTTGAATAGGGAGGTGGTTTTTCAGCGAAATAATCACCTTCACTCTCTTTCGAAATTTCCCTTTTCGCTTTACGCGGCTTCTCTTGCAGCTCCTCCGGCGCTTTTCTTGCTCTCGGAGCCGGTGCGTACCTCGGAAGACGTTCCTTCGCCTCCTTAGGTTTCTTATCTTTGGGCGGCTTACTGTCGCTCCCCCTCCAAAATGGCCGCCGCTTCGGCGCTTCTTCAGTATCATCGCTAGGACGGATGTCCTCACTGTCGCTGCGAATAACGGGTTTCTTCTCTTTGCGCGGTTTCTTTTCCGCTTCCCTTTTGCTTCGTTGTCGTTTAGCCTCCTTAGGTTCCTTTTCATCTTTCGAAACTTTGGTTTCTAGCTGCGGCGGCAGAGGTCTTGCCTGGTGCCGCGGATCATCAGCATCTTGCCGAGAGTCGTCAACCGCTCTTGTAGTTGGTTTCCTGTACTTGTGAGGTTTCTCGTCTTCATCCGATTGCACATCGGAAGACACTCTGGGTTCCAACGATTTACGACCTTTTGTTTGTCCCCTCGAGGGTCTTTTATTTGCGTACCATTCATCGTCAAAAGCTATCTCATCGAAAGAGTCACTGGTTTCAGCGCTCTTTGTCTTTTCTTTCGGTTCACGCGAAGGTTTCTCACCTTCACCCTGCATGTCCATCGGCCGTTCATGCCGCTTGGGCGGCGGTTCAGGTCGCTCCGAAGAATCTTTCGCTGGCCGCTTCTGTCGTTCCGTAGAAGAGTCTTTCGGTTTCTTCTCTTTGGATACTTTAGGTTTCTTTTCTGGTTTCGTATCTTCGCTTTCGCTGGTTTCTTTTTTAGGTTTCCTTTGCTTAGTGACTGTCCTCTCTGGTTTTTCTTCGCTGTCACTGGGTGGTGGTTTAACTTCTTTTTCTCGTTTAGCAGGCTTTTTCTCTGTGGGAGCAACCAGCTTTCTGTCCGAGTATGTCTCGCTCGGAATCTTCGGCATTTTACTCTTCTTCCGTGCACCAAATGGACGTTTTGAGTACCATGCCAGGTCGTCCTCGCTATGTTCGCTGGCGCTAGAATAACGCGGAGTAGCAATAGGGTGCTTCATTTTTTCATCTTGCCCCTCATCTGGTGTTGCCCTGGTTGTAAATAGAGGCCTTTCATCCTTTACTGCAGCACGAGGACGTGGAGCTTTTTCTTCCTGACCTTCATCTGGAGCAGCCCCTCTGCTTCTAACGATTGGTCGTTCCTCTTTTATCTTCTCAGGTTTGGGAGCTTCGCTCTCACTAGGAACGCCTTTATCTTTATGTTCTTTCTTGGCCTTTATATCTTTTGGACTTTTACTTCGTTTTTGGCCGGAAAAAGGGCGCTTCATGTGCCAGTCCAAATTGTCCTCGCTAAGTTCACTATCATCAATAGGAGACCCAACAGCACGAGTACGTTTCTTTTCCTCTTGGCCCTCATCTGGAGCTGCCCCGCTCCTTAGAATTGGTTTAACCTCCTTTACTTTTTCAGTTTTTGGCATGGCGTCTTCACCCGCAGCGGGCACTCCTTTTTCTACTGTTTTAGGTGGCTTGACCTTCTCCTCTTCCCCCTCATCCGGAGCTGCCCTGCTTCTTACTATCGGTCTTTCCTCCTTCACTTTTTTAGGTTTCTGGGCATGTTTGACGCCTTCAGTCTCACTAGGTATACCTTTGTCTTCTTTTGCCTTTTTGGGGACTTTACTTCCTTTTCGTCCCCATGGACGATGCATGTACCACTCCAAACTATCGTGGGTAACTTCACTCTCATCAGAGGATGATAGCTTCAGAGCTTGAGATGATTTCGCTTTCTCGGTTTGCCCTTCGTCCGGCGCTAGTCTACTCTTTACTTGTGGCATTTCTTTCTTCACTTTTTCCGGTTTTTGAACCTTTTTGGCTATAGCTGCTGGAGGGCTTTTACTTCCCTTTCGTCCAAACGGACGTTTCATGTACCACGCTAAATCGTCTTCGCTAATTTCGCTTTCACTGGACGACTTTATTAGACTGCGAGCTCCTTTGGGTTTCGCTTCGTCTTGCACTTCATCAGGTGCCGCTGTACTCTTCACTTTTGGTTTTTCTGCTGTAACTTTCAGAGGTTTTGGAACAGGCTTGAGAGCCTCAGTCTCACTGGATATACCTTTATCTTCTTTTGGCAGCTTGATAGGTTTTTTGTCTTTACGTTTTGCTTGCCTAATAGGGAAGTCAAATTAAAACAATGAATTCATCGAACTGAACTAGTTCATAAACTCGACTGAACAGACAAAAAAATTAGTAAGGATCTCAGACTGAGAAAAACCAACGTGCACTTAGTGTGAGCGCCGGTTATGTCGTCAAGATTTATATCATAAATATCTGATATAAATCTATTCATTCCACCTGGTTTATACTAAAAACTATACTCTAACATAATTTCTTTCAAATTCATAGTCTGAGTGGTCAGTCAAGCATAGTACAAGCATCTTCAAAGCAAGAAACAAACAAAAAAAAATACATGGCAACTCAGCAATATGAAGTAGATGTCAAAGATTAGGTAAAGTTGAAGACAGTTGGCGTATTGACTTTTTTACTTACCAGTCTACCTTATCTTCACTAATTTCGCTTCCACTCGGCGACACGACGGCACGAGGACGTTTAGCTTTTTTTACTTCCCCTTCATCCGGTGCTACTTTACTCCTTAGTTTTGGTGTCTCCTCTTTCACCTTTTCAGGTTTTTGAACACGAGGTTTGTCCTCTTTAACTTTTTCAGGTTTTTGAACTTGAGGTTTTTCCTCTTTCATAGCTTCGGGTATTTGCATTATAGGAGTAATCGTTGGACTCTTACCCCTTTTGGGTCCGAATGGACGTTTCTTGTAGAAGCTGTCTTCACTAATGTCACTCTCACTAGAAGTCTTTAGACCACGAGCAGGACGCTTAGCTGTCTCGGATTGGACTTCCTCTGGCACAACTCGGCTTCTTACTTTTGGCTTTACCTCTTTTACTTTATCAGCTTTAGCCCTTTCTTCTTGTCCCTCATCTGGGGCTGCCGTGCCCCTAAATCTTAATTTTTCATCCTTCACTTCTTCAGGTTTTTCGGCAGGTACACCTTTATCTTCCTTCTTAGGCTTTTTCTCTTTAGCAGGCTTTCTTTCTAGCACGGTGTCACTCGTAGTTTGGTCACGTTTGTCAGGTTTTTTAGCATACACACCTTTATCTGCCTTCTTAGGCTTTTTCTCTTTAGGAGGTTTTCTTTCTACGTACGTGTCACTTGGAGTTTCAGGACTTTTACTTCTTTTTTCCCTAGCTGGGCGTTTCCAGTCAAAGTCGCTGTCTTCGCTGCCTTCACTGTCACTGGAAGACCTCCAAGCACGGCGACGTTTCGATCTTTCTTCTTGAACGTCATCCGGTGCCATCTTAGGCATCTGTCTTGCTTTTTCCTCCATCACTTTTTCAGGTTTCTGACGTGCCTGTGAAGGTGTTTTCGGTGGCTTCGTAGGTTTTCCCCTTTGAACCTCCTCCTCACTCATTCGTATTTTCTTTGGTCTAGGAATCTTAGAAGGTTTCTCTTTCTTCGCTTTTGGCACCTTCTGTGGATGAAGAGGTGGGGGTTCTGTTGGTTTTTCCGGGGAGTGATAAGTTGGTTCGCTCCTAATACTTTTTGGTAGCTCTCTTAAGGGCATTTCAGCTTTTTCGGATTCTCGCGCGTCTAGTGGTGTCATTTCTTTACTTTGCTGCTCGTCAATTGGTTTTGGTGCCATCAAAGTAGTTACAGGTTTATCTTCTTTGACTCTCTTTTCCTCTGGTTTTAAAATATCTATTGAAGGTGGTTTACCAACCGCAATCTTTTTCTTCGGCGCAGGTTTGAGAGCTTTATCAACAGTTTTAGGCTCACGTGGTGGTTTCGGTTCCATCAATTTTTCCTCTGGTCTTAAAACGTCTGTAGGTGGCGGTTTGCCAGTTGCGATCTTTCTCTTTGGTGCAGGTTTAAGGGCTTTACCCACAGTTATGGAATCACTTGTTAATGACTCTTCATCAAAGGTTCGTTTGCGTTCCTTGTATTTCGGTTCCTTCTAATGATAAAAGGGTGTGAGGATATAGTATTGAGTAGTCTGAAAAGGGCGGCATTACCTTGATTTCTTCTCTTTTCGGTTTCGGTGTCTTTGGTGAAATTTTGGAAGGGCCTTCATCGACAGCGCTTACATCCTTAGCTTCTTCCTTGCGTTTCTTCGGTTGGACGACTTTGTCGTCACTCACGGAAGTACGTTTTCGTGCAGGTGGAGCTGTTGCAGCTACCTGGGCAACGGGTAAGGCGGCCTCTGTAGCTGCACCAGCTTCAACAGCTTTCGGTTTCTATAAAAAGTTTTCACCCAATTTAATTGTCAAAAACTTCAGTCATGTTTGACCGGAATTTAGTAGAAAAATAATAAGCTATTGGCGAGAAAATAACCTTTGGTTCCTTTACTTTTGGCTGCGCTCTACTTGGCGGTGCAAAATGAAGCTCCTGTTTCTGTTACGAAAATCAATTTGAAGTAAAACCAGAAATGTCATAAAATTTATACCCGATTATACCTCTAGGGATGTGTCTTTCTTTGGTTTCTTATACTCAGGTACCTTCGTTTTTGATGGTTTTGTCTCTGGTGCAAACGAAGCGCGTTTAGCTGGTGACGGAAGTGGTGCAGATGATACTTGAGCCGGCTCTTGTGGTTTTGGTAATGGAACTGGAGGTGAAGGTCGTTTTTCTGGTGTTACTGGAATTGTTTTTGTGGCCAAAGCTTTAGGATCAATAAACGACTGCTGCACTGTTTTATCTTTACCAGTGGTTCTTTCTTGAATGGGTGGTGGTCTGAAATCAGAGGTAGTTTCCACTACCTCCGCTCTTTCCCGCGCAGCTGGTATACTTGGTACGTCCTTTACTTTGGTTACCTCTGGCTTCTGTACTATATCACTTCTTTCCCTGAGCTTCTTAGCAGGCGGAACCTTTTCAACAGTTTTGTCAGGAGCTTGTATTGGTGCTGGCTTAAGATGTTTCGATTTCTAAAAGAGCATTACAAATTGGTGGTTGCCGTTTTAAAGAAATATTTTAGAATAAACCTCAACGGCTTCTTCTTTTGGTTTAGGTAGTTTATCCGCCGTAGGGAGTTTTGGGATAGAGGTAGAAGGTTCCTGCGTTGCAGCAGGTTTCTACAATAATGTGTGTAAGTAATATAGCAGATGAAGGTCGTTTCGCAATAATAACAATAGAGCATAGTGTACCAAAGTAGTGTAACCCTTTGAAGCATATACTTTTTGGCTGTAGCCAAAAAAGCTACAGAAAGGGTATACTGAAAGAATTTGGTGAAAATATTAAAAAGGTGGGCCAAAGATTGAAAGATAGTTCGAAGGAAGATCTCAGATTCTTTTAGTATGTGCACTGTAATAGTGCTGTTGTGCCATATTAATTTTTTAGCAGTTATTTTTAGTTTGGCTATTTTTGATGTTACAAATAAGACAATTTCAGTCCAAAGACGTGAGGGTGGTAGAATATTTTAACCCATTTTTTAGCCCTCTAAAAAATGGGTTAAAATCAAAACATTAAATGTAAATTTGGATTTTGAGAGCATCTCACAAAATCATCATCTTCCAAATAGAAGTAGGGTTCTCTGTGTGTTTAAAATTATTTTCATGCTGCAACCACTGAACACGTGGTGTTACTGTTCTCTAAAAGGTTAAGCTAGCAAATAAATGTTATGAATGGAAAAAGATGACATAAAAAATTGCGCTAACCACTTCTTTGGTTACTTTCTCTTCCTTAACTTTAGGTGCCTTTTCTGCTTTAGCAGGTTTGGGTGGTGTGTAAGGTGGAATTGGAGGAAGGGCTTGGGTTGCCACAGGTTTCGTTTCTTTCGGTTTCTCCACTTCTTTAACACGCGATGGTGGTACAGCTTCTGCTATTCTGATTGGCTCCGGACGCTTCTACAAGAAGTAGAGAAGAAATATGATAGACACAGCAGCTGTAAGAATATTAACTTGTACCACAGCTTCCTCTTTCGGCTTTTCAGGAACAGTAAGTTTTGGCGGTGGCAGTAGAGGTGCCTGCGTCGTCACAGGTTTAGTTTCCTTCGGTTTCTTCGCAGGAGGTTTAGCTGGTTCCGAAATTTTCTTTGCTACTGCAGGTTTTTTGAATTCATCAATAGACTTAACCTCAGTAGGTTCCTTTGCAGGTGCTTTCGCTGGTATCGGAACGTTGAGCTTTGCTTTTCCTGTGGTTTCTGCAGACTTCTACAAGAAATGAAATGTTTAGAATAGAAGCGGGCACATCGCACGATCTAATTACAGCTATTTCCTCTGCCACCATCTCGGCAGGATGGAACATTTCTTCTGCTTCCGGCTCAAATATTGCTGCTGCCTGAGCTGGCGGAGCTTGCGTTCCAATATCAAAAGAGAACGAGGTTTTTAGTGACCTCTCATCTTTGGTGTCTTTCACGATTTCTGCACGCAATTTTCCTATTTCAGGTGCTTGGGTTTTCGAGCTTCTCAGCCTGGAGCGGCTGTCTTCGGAAGTAATCGAATCTTTCCTTTTGGCTTGTCGCCTTGCCGGTTTGCGACGTGGCCTTCCGTCTTCGCTTCCGTATCCAGAACTGTCTTGATCTTGATCCTTATCGCCGTCATCAAGTTGCTGCAAGGTGACTTTGAGTTAAGAAACAGTAACGATAATATCTTTGCCCTGAAGGTTGGTGTGCCAACCTCTACGTCCGGTATTTTCCCGCCCCTGGGTCTGGGGTAAGCTGCCCCTTTTTTCCTGCCCGTTTTCGGCCTTTGCGACGCGGAGCCATCCTCGTTCCAAAAGTTAAAATACTGGATAACCGCCAAGGTCGCCCAAACGAAGATGGTCAAACACTTTTCCACGGACAGTTGGCTGCTTTCCGGCTGCTCCATGGCATAGTATTTGCCGCTTCCAGTCCAGCACTAAGAATTTTGAGCGGAGCCGTCCGCATTCCATGCTCTGAATCTTTACCTACATGTCGAAGCCGGTGGAAGTTGGCACGCGCACACGTCTGAAGGCCGTGACGTGTTGTTTTGTTTATTTTCTGACATACGTCCGTTGAAAATACTACAACGATCACTTCGATGATCGGGAGCGGCATGTTAACAACCGAGAATCCTGCGTTCGTTTTCATTCAGGAGAGCAGGCTCAACAAAATGTTGAACTGTATGAACATCGAGGTCCGCCGTCTGGCTCGCTGAGGTTTTAGTGAGACCTGACTGCTGCTCTCCTGCATCCTGAGGCCGCCTCCAGATCGCGTCACTATCTCCTGCAATATGAGGGATATCTCCCCCGATTCTTCAGACTTTGGGATTATTGGTGTCTGCACTTTTCTGGGCGTTAGGGTGTGACGTGCGTTCCAGAAAACGTAATAGCTTTTGAAAGCTAAATAGGTCCATACAACCACTACGGCGGATCTTTCCACAGACAGAGGTGCCATAGTGGTGGGGCTATTACTCATCTACGGAATATGAAAACGACGGTTTCTTTCTTGTCAATATGTCCCTCCCTAGATGTTTTTTTCTAACTCGTTTTCCTAACATTTTCCATGTTTTTTTGATTTCTAAATTTAGTATGATAACAGTCACTGGAAATTTTGACAAATGTGACACATTTGACGACTCCAACGTATTGTCTTTTCAAAGCCCTTAATATAAGTACAAAATCTAAGTATCAAATTTTGTTGTCACACAGGAGCATTGCATTATACTACATTATATTTTATGAATGCGATCGAATTTTTAATTTGGCTTTGCTATTGTCTCCTTCGTCAATGTATGAGTACTCTATTCTTGAATAGTGTTGATCAATAGTAGAAAATTGTAAGTATACCATGTATACAATATACAATATATGAATTGTAAGTACAAATACGGAACACCTGTGTTCCGTAAAGCCACGGAAAAAGTAAACTTGGATCAACTTCTTCAGGTCAAACTATGACGATTTAACCCAATTTACCTACATAAAAAGGTGCACCCCTTTGAGATATCGCCCCTAAATTATCTAATTTACCCCCAAATTGTACCATTTTCGAAAAAAAAATTAATACATTAAGCCGTGTCCTACAAATTTTACTTCCAGAATTTAGGCTTTTATGTCCAATATGTGCAAATGTGGTCACTTGTAACCCAACCCAACTTGGAGAAAATGTTTCTTTCGTACACACCATTATGCGGTACAGTTTTGTACGGGCTTCAGACCTCGATGAATGAAGATTCATCCAATTCTTCGCTACATCCAGTAGCGAAGAATTTATAAGATCAGTCTGCTCAATCATTAGAGGGTGCTGTTTATTTGTATTTATAATTTTTTGTTTGTAGAACGTTTTTAAAATGTTTAATTTTTGTTTTTCGTTGCAAATTGTAAAAATTAAACATTATTCTGTGGCGTCATGTGATGGTTGTGTTCAATTAGGTGTTTAGTGTAGTTTGACTTGTCTGTATATCTGTATTTATAGCAACGTACGTGTTTCATTGTAAATAGCATTGGGATTTGTCAGTATCTGTCCAATATTAATTTGAATGTTCTCACAGAAAACCCATATAACCAGACATTACAATCCCTAACGATTCTTACCACCACAAAACACATAAATTAACAGCATATAAGTCGAAATTTTATAAAAAATGTTATAAAATAATTAACAAATGACACATTATATAAAGATAAAGATTATCAGCTATTAGAGAAATGTATTCAAACAATATACAACAAAAAGATACTAAACACGTTTCTACTCCATATTTTGGTAACATATGTGAAAAAATACCAAACATAATAAAAACAGAAAACCGAATAAAACAAACAAATATAAATCAACATTTAGAAATAACACATTTTTAGAACTTTATTCAACGCTAAAAACAAAACACACGATGTGATAAAAGCTGGTGTATAAAAACTAAATTGTTCATTTTCTAGTTCCAAGACGCGTTGTTAGAAATATAGACATACATAAGTCATTTTTACAAATTTGCTACGAATAACAAAAAGAAATAGACGGTTTACAAGCTTTCGAAATTTAGAAGCACAAACAAACAGTACCTCTAATGAATAAACAGGTTGCTCTTATAAATTGTCTGAAGCCCCCCTAGGAGACGGTTACTTTACAACACCATGACAACAACATGTTTATATTGTCATTTATCCTTTGAGAATTATAGATAACTGTGCGGAAATACGTATAAGGGAATAAAAAAGTTATCGTAGATCGTTAATCTTGTTTAATTATAACAAAAATTAAAGAATAAACGAATAAAAATAAAAAACAACTCAAATTAACGGTATTAACGAGTATTATGTATATATTATATATAACGTAATAGATGTATATAGTACACAGGTGTCCCAAATTCGATGCTCACCATTTGGTATATGGGGGTGTTTATCTAAGCTGTTCAGACCTTCCAGTTTTTTCCAAAAAAAATGCATCGCCTTAATAAATATCCTGAAAAAACTGACAATCGTCATTTTCTTCAAATGTGAATATTGTCAATATTATTTATCGTATCAAAAAATTTCGGGAAAAAAAGTTGCAGACATCAAAACATTCTGTAACACATAGATTATAAAAATATTTTTTACCTTGCACCAGTTTCGGTATATGACCCAAAGTTGTATTTTTTTAAATGGAAACCATAGTTGATTTTGACATTATTAAATTAGTTGATTTTTTCCTTTTCCAACGATATAAGGTTCGAGGTATTTATCTTTAATAGTTTAGGAGATATGAAGAAAAATCATATTCCGCACAGATTTTAATCACACTACCCATGTTTTGATTTCACAAAAGCCTACACATCTGTCAATAATATCGTTAAACCACTCTTGTGTAATAAGTTGTAGTTGCCGTCAATTATTCATATTCTACATTGATAATGGGGTTTTCAAACTATGAAAAAACGGATATGTTTGTTACCTAAATAAGTAGGTAACAAACATTTTGTAGATAGCATCTCGATCAAATTGTAAATGATTTGACTATTCCTAATAAAATTCCTTGGAGTGATGAAAGTCGATTTACAAACAACGGCATTTACAATCGGAATAATTACCATAATTGGAACAATTTGGAAACCGTTTAATAGGTCCGTTTATTTTGAACGAAACACTTAACTCAAACAGATATTTCGAACTGCTGCAACAGGAAATTGAAGATGCGTTGGATGATCTACCAATTCAAGAGGAGAGAACTATTTTCTTTCAGCAGGACGGCGCCCCGGCACTTCATTCAAGAATTGTTGCTGGATATTTAGCATCAAGATATGGAAATCGGTGGATGGCAACGAACGCTCCCATACGATGGCCAGCGAGATATCCGGATTTGTCCCCACTAGACTTTTTCCTGTGGGGCCATGTGGTATACGGAATGAGTTATAACAGTATTAATGATTTACTACAAAGTGTCATACAGGCTTTTAACTCCGTTAGTGATCGTCAATTAATGAGTTGTAGAAAAGGTGTCGAAAAGCGTGTTACCAAATGTTTAGAAGTAAACGGTCGCCATATTGAACATATTTTGTAGGAAAATTTGGGTTTATTGTTACCATGTTTATTGTTACTATGTTTATTGTTATCATGTTTACTGGTACCATGTTTATTGCTTCCATGTTCATTGTTACCATGTTTATTGCTTCCATGTTTCCTTTTTTTGCAATTTATTGACGTACTAAATTAGCAGAACTGTTTTTTAAGAAAATCTTTTGTCTCTATATCTACTAAAGCACAAAAGATAATAAATACCAGATAAGCAGTCTTCTGTTTTGAAAACAAAACATAGTTCTTAATCATGGATAGTGTGATGGGGGTTAAAATCTGTGTGGAATATGATTTTTCTTATATATTTTTTCATATCTCCTAAACTATGAAAGATGTATACATCGAACCTTATATCGTTGGAGAGGGAAAAAGTCAAGTAATTTAATAATTTCAAAATCAGCTATGGTTTCCATTTAAAAAAATACAAGTCCAAAAATACAACCAGGTTCGAGAAATCTCGAAACTGGTAAAAGGTAAAAAATATTTTTATTATGTATCCTACAGAGTGTTTTGATATCTACAACTTTTTCCCTCGAAATTTTTTGATACGATAAATAATGTGTAAAATATTCATATTTGAAGAAAATGACGATTTGCAGTTTTTTCAGCATTTCTAGTAGGCGATGCATTTTTTTTGGAAAAACAAAAGAAGGTGCACCTATTAAATTTTTAATAAGTTGTTTGGGACGTGTACACTTCTAGTTGGTTTTCTTTAAATATTTCTTTATTTTATCTACCTAAATATATTTAAAGAAAACTAACCAGAAGTGTACACATCTAAAACTACTTATTGCTTTTTTTATGTTTTCTGCTGTCCTAATTTCCTGTCTAATATTTTATTTTGTACATCAGTTTAAGAACTTGGGTAATAAAAATTGGCATAACTAAATTGTAACTTTAATGTGCGTTAAATTTTGTCACCACCGATCTGTTGCATTTACTACTCTATGTAAACATGATAAATGATTAAACATTTATATCATTATTCTATATTGCTTGTATCCTTAGCCCCTCATTTACCACTATTTTATGCAATTATAAAAGTGAACTATACCATGCATTTTATACTTCAACAGTCTTACTGCTATTATTTATAACACCGATCTGTAATACACAATCCTTAAACCACATCTACAGGTGTCCCACCTAAGATTATTATCCCCTTAGATTCCACCTCGATAAATCGGCGACGATGTAATCGATTTTTTTTTAAAACCACAAATATTATCCAAAATACACACACATACATTTCAAACATCATAAATCAGAATAGG
>JAWQRJ010000902.1:0-17823 GCA_033557515.1 Diorygopyx duplodentatus
TCCCAGATGTGATTTTATGTGTCGTACCAATTGTCGTTTCGATACGAATTTCCTATCGCACAAATTACATTGCAGTGCCGTCGGATTGGAATGAAGGGACTGGAAATGACGTTCTAAATTGCGAGTGGTTAAGAACGCTTTTGAGCAAACGTTACACTTAAAAGATTGCGTATCAGAATTCGGTTCGCTTAGTTTATTAGTTTGTTGGTCGATATGAGTTTTCGTGTGACGCTTTAATCGGGACTTTGTTCTAAATTGATTATGACAGATGGTGCAAGGATACGGTCGATCGTTTGTGTGAAGTTTAACGTGGTCCGTTAAATGTGCAAACTGTATAAACTTCTTACCGCAATCGTGGCACTCGTATCGTCTCTCTCCCGTATGCGTTCTCATGTGGGTTTTTAAATTTCCGCTTATCGTAAACTGTTTTGAGCAAATACTACATACGTAGGGTTTGTCACCGGTGTGTCGTCTAACGTGTACCATCAACTGCGAAGAGTCCCTGAACGTTTTTCCACATGCGCAACAAGCAAACGTTTTCGTAATCATCGGCTCCTTGGCATGATTGTGCAGCTCTGCTTCCGAGTAAAAAGTTCGCTGGCAAACTTTGCACATTTGACATTCACCCTTTCCATCGTACTGCACTTCGATCTTCTCTGGCTTATCCCATTCTGCTCCGTCCTGTCCGTTCTGAGCTTGCACGTGTACAATATCCGAAATACATTCACTGTCACTTTCAGGTTCTTCTTTTATTCTTGTTGAATTGTCAAACTCTTTTTGCATTTCTATGTCTTTTTCACAATCCATTTAGTCGTATTGTTGACATACATACAAATAGGGTTAAGTACAATTTTTCATTTTTTTTTTTGGAACATGTCACCGGCGTGTATTAAGTTGCCTAATTAAATAATTTAAAAAATATTTTCCAAATCGGATATCTTTCTTTTGTACATAAGTATTAGAAATGGGAACAAAAAATAAATATAAAGTAAAGTTTTATTGAATAATTATTTTATTCGGAATATTTTTGTTTCGTTTAGTCAACCAACAACGCGCAATATTTATATTTTTTTATTTATTTATAAAAGTAGATAATTTTAACTCATTTGATGTATAATAATGAATTAATAATGTTAATTTAATTTTACTGTGAATTAATAACACAAATTTTATTAAACTATCACTGTATCCAAAGTTTCCCACGTGACCTGTTAAAACATAACCTACAACCGTAAAGCCTTTCAAATTCATGATTAGTTTCAACTGTTGGTTGCCTTTTTTACCGAACTAACATAAATAGGTAAGATAAACTTTTAAACATTGATTCAGTCCATGAATGTAAACATTATCGCTATAGGTTAGGTTGTGATGTACATTTTGGATTCAACATGCTAACTATACAAAAAATAAATCTTGTTAAAGCGATAAACCAAAGTAAAATGCAACTTTCCGAAATATACCCTCGTGCAACGAAACGTGTGTTCTTACCTAGTTCGAATAAACGAAAAACCGTCAAGGAACGTAAAGAGCGTCCCGCCATTTCTCGTTTCGAAGCAAAGTCCAGTCCCAGAGTAAACGAAATGGGCATACAGATGCTTTCCACCCCAATGTACGATAAAATTTTTAAAAACTTACCTGCCGTCGATTTAACAAAGGAAACTGTTGACGAGTGTAAAGCGATATTTAAAAAATTCGAAATTAAAAACGAAACTAACTTCGTGGAAGACGTGGACTTTGTTATTCCCCCATTGGAAGCGAACAATTTAGAAGAACATTTTTGGAAAATCGCAAATGATCAAGCAGGGCCGTATAGAAAGTTGGTCGAGAAGTTGCTTGTTAACGTTCCAAAACCACCGAAATCATGGATCATGCAAGAAGGATGGACTCGGTATACAGAAAATGATGCTCCTCAGTGCGTTGAGGCACCACTGGAAGATTGCTTAATTTTTGATGTTGAAGTTTGTATGTCTGCAGGAAAAATGCCAACGTTAGCCACTGCAGTATCGAACAGTGCTTGGTATGGTTGGGTCAGTCCATCTTTAATTGAAGGTTCTTCTAAGCCCATTACAAATCATTTTTATTTCGATACTTCTTTAATACCCTTCGGAGCAATACCTCAGATAGTAATTGGACATAATGTTTCTTTCGATCGTGCAAAAATACAAGAGCAGTATCGCATTGAAAATACGAAAACCAGATTTTTGGATACGATGTCCTTACACATATGCGTCAGTGGAATAACGAGTTATCAAAGAGCGGTGTTAAAATCAAAATCGGACGATGCAGAACATGAGGCGTGGAAAAACACTAGTTCTCTAAATTCTTTAAATGATGTACACAGATTGTATTGTGGGACATCTGTAGATAAAGAAGCCAGAAACATCTTCATCGATGGTACTTTGCCGGAAGTAAAAGCCGATTTTCAAAATGTTATGCATTATTGTGCTAATGATGTAATTGCAACCTATGATGTTTTAAAAGAGTTATTCCCATTGTTTTCCCAAAGATTTCCACATCCTGCAACGTTTGCAGGTATGCTAGAACTGAGCACTGCTTATTTACCAGTTAACTCTAACTGGGAGCGCTACATCGAAGAATCGGAACAGACTTTCGAAGATTTAGAAATTGAAAGTCGTCTGATGCTAGCAAAGAGAGCGGACTTAGGATGTCAGTTGCTGCATAATGATAAATACAATGAAGATATATGGATGTGGGATTTAGATTGGGAGATCAAAAACATAAAACTGAAGAAAATGGTATACCATAAAGGAATATTGAAAATAAAAGATAATAAGCAATTAGATGAAGAAGATTTTATTTTCACTAATTTGCTACCGGAACCACTGCACTATAAAGATCTGAACCAGCTGTTTCTGCAAGTAGACGAAACGAAAAAATTTCTACCAGCAGTTCGTACTTTATTGCCTGGCTATCCAAATTGGTATAGAAAGCTATGTACAAAACCTGCTTCTGATCCAGACTGGCTGCCAGGCCCACATTTAATTACGACAAGCATGCAAATTACTCCAAAACTGTTAAATTTAACTTGGGAAGGTTATCCTTTGCATTACATCCGTGAACAAGGTTGGGGATTGCTAGTACCATTCAGTAGCGACATAAGCACCGATCGAAAGTTACCGTTAGCCCAACTCTTACTAAAGTGTCCGGTACTTACAGAAAAATCCAAAGAGGCCGATACGTTTCACGTCAACATATCAAAAGTCGTCGAAGATAATCTTGTTCGAAAAGAATACTATAGTGCTTTAAAAAAAGATAAAACTGAGGGTTTATATAAAGGCACGGGGATCTGGTGTAACACCATCGTAGAAGACTGCTGCTTTTTTTTTAAATTACCTCATAAGGATGGGGTGTCTTATCGCGTTGGTAATCCGTTAGCCAAAGACTTCTTGAATAAATTTTCCGAAAACGTCTTAGCAGGTGACACCGAAAGTGCTGAGAAAGTTTTAGAAATTGCCAGAAAAATGTCTTATTGGCGAAATAATCGTGATCGCATCTTCAATCAAACGGTCGTATGGGTAAATGCGCCAGACTCTGAACAGAAATACGGGGCCATCATTCCACAAGTCGTAGTTTGCGGTACATTAACTAGACGAGCCGTTGAAGCCACGTGGATGACGGCATCCAATGCCCACCCGGAAAGGGTCGGTTCGGAATTACGCGCCATGGTACAAGCACCTCCCGGTTACTGCATTATCGGTGCAGACGTCGATTCGCAGGAACTGTGGATTGCTTCGGTAATTGGCGATGCAACGTATAAAATGCACGGGGCTACACCGTTAGGGTGGATGACCTTAAGCGGTGATAAATCTAGCGGAACCGACATGCATAGCGTAACGGCAGCAGCTGTTGGGATATCCCGAGATCATTCAAAAGTAATAAATTACGCTAGAATTTATGGGTCGGGGCAAAATTTTGCTGAACGATTGATCAAACAGTTTAATCCGTCTATGAGCGAATCGGAAGCAAGAACCAAGGCAAATAAAATGTTCACTCTAACAAAAGGAAAGTTAATATACCGTTTAAAACAGGAATATATCCCCGAACTTGCTGACATGGCATATAACAAGTGGCAAGCGATGGAACTGGCGAAGATGCATGGAAAAAAAATCGATGAAATGTTTTTCAAGTCAAAATGGGTGGGAGGGACTGAATCTGCAATGTTTAACCGGCTAGAGGAAATTGCTGGGACCCCAGAACCCGTAACACCATTTCTATCATCCAGATTAAGCAGGGCTTTAGAACCGTCTTCAATGCCTGACGATAGGTTTTTACCGACGAGAATTAATTGGGTTATGCAGAGTGGAGCAGTAGATTTCTTGCATTTAATGCTTGTTTGCATGAGATGGATAATGGGTGACAAAGTGCGATTTTGTTTAAGTTTCCATGATGAAATACGGTACTTGGTACCAGAGCAATACAAGTACCAAGCAGCTCTAGCCATGTACATCACAAATTTGATGACCAGGGCGTTTTGCTCTATTAAACTGGGACTCTACGATCTGCCACAAAGTGTGGCTTTCTTTTCCTCTGTTGAAATAGACACAGTATTACGGAAGGATTCTAAGCAGGATTGTAAAACACCATCAAACCCACACGGATTAGAGAGGGGATATGGCATACCAAATGGAAAAACTTTAAACATACATGAAACTATAAAGAAAGCTAATGGTACAACAGAAAATTGGTATAAATAAGGTAATTTTTATAGTGAAAAACCAGAATAAGTTTTGTGCACTAAAGCTTAGCCTGTTGAATTTATTTTGTTACATTTGCTTTTTATAATGATTTATGTTTTGTTACAGAGATGACTTTGAATAAAACAAAAAATATCTACCTGGATATCCTGCAAGAGGACTTTCAGCTGCCAAAAGATAACCAAAGAATCGTAAAGGTTTTAGCCAAAAATCCCAATCACGTTTTCGATGTTATGGGCGAGGATGGCAAGATGTACAAAGCAATTTTACATACACGGTTCCAGAAAGCTGTGTGGGTTAAAGTGAATAGACTAGTGATTGTAGAAGACGTGGGAGGTAATTTTCCAGAAATTGTAAAAGTGCCCACTGAAGATTACGTCAAGTTCCTTCGCAAAAACAATGCTATTCCGGGTATTTTCGAAATAGGTGACAAAAGTGACAGAACTGACGATTCAGACTTATTTGTGAATACGAATCAAAGAAGAATTGAATATTCGAGTAGCAGTGAATCCAGTGAGGATGATGCGGTTTAAGTTTACATTTTATTTTTAATGAATGTACATATTATCATGTATATTTTTATTTTTGTATAAAGTGAGTATAATAAAATTATTCAACGTCTCGTATCCTTCTCATTACCCCTCTTTCAACTAAAGCTTTTATGTTTCCGTCGACATTAGGAATTTCTGTACTTGTTCGTACCGATACCTAAAATGTTTTACAAAAAGGTTGATCAAGCAATATAATCCCTCTATGCATGAATCGGAAGCATGAACCAAGGCAAATAAAATCTTTGTTCTGACAAACGAAAAGTTAATGTACCGTTTAAAACAGGAATATATCCCCGAACTTGCTGCCATGGCATATAATAAGTGGCAAGCGATGGAACTGGCGAAGATGCATGGAAAAAAATCGACGAAATATTTTTCAAGTCGAAATGGGTGGGAGGGACTGAATCTGCAATGTTTAACCGGCTAGAGGAAATTGCTGGGACCCCAGAACCCGTAACACCATTTCTATCATCCAGATTAAGCAGGGCTTTAGAACCGTCTTCAATGCCTGACGATAGGTTTTTACCGACGAGAATTAATTGGGTTGTGCAGAGTGGAGCAGTAGATTTCTTGCATTTAATGCTTGTTTGCATGAGATGGATAATGGGTGACAAAGTACGATTTTGTTTAAGTTTCCATAATGAAATTCGGTACTTGGTACCAGAGCAATACAAGTACCAAGCAGCTCTAGCCATGCACATCACAAATTTGATGACCAGGGCGTTTTGCTCTATTAAACTGGGACTCTATGACCTCCCACAAAGTGTGGCTTTCTTTTCCTCTGTTGAAATAGACACTGTATTGCGGAAGGATTCTAAGCAGGATTGTAAAACACCATCAAACCCACACGGATTAGAGAGGGGATATGGCATACCAAATGGAGAAACTTTAAACATGTATGAAACTATAAAGAAAGCTAATGGTACAACAGAAAATTGGTATAAATAAGGTAATTTTTATAGTGAAAAACCAGAATGAGTTTTGTGTGCTAAAGCTTAATCTGTTAAATTTATTTTGTAAAATTTGCGTTTTATAATGATTTATGTTTTGTTATAGAGATGGTTTTGAATAAAACAAAAAATATCTACCTGGATATCCTACAGGAGGACTGCTATCTGCCAAAAGATAACCAAAGAATCGTAAAGGTTTTAGCCAAAAATCCCAATCAAGTTTTTGATTGTGTAATATTTTTATTTCTGTATAAGGTATGTATAATAAAATTATCCAACTTCTCGCATTCTTCTCATGACCTCTCTTTCAACTAAAGCTTTTATATTGCCATCCACATTAGGAATTTCTGTATTCGTTCGTATGGATAGCTAAAATAAAAAATTCAAGTTAATATCTTTTGTTTATATTATCTAAAAAAACTATACAATTTAAACAAAATGTAAATCTATTATATAAGACTGAACTTGCAATGTGCGCTATGTATTATGCATTCCCGAAAGCTGCCTACTTTAAATTGCAAAAAAAGTAAGCTTGCTCTGCATATCATATTTACCTCTATTTGCTGCACTAGTTTTACTTCCCTCTCCCAACAAATAAAATTTATAACTTTGCTGTCTTCAATACCTCCTAATCTGCCGGCTCTTCCAATTCTATGAATATAATCGGATGCATACAATGGGAAATCGTAATTTAACACATGCTTAACTTGCGTCGTATCCAAACCTCTGCTACCTACATCTGTTGCAGATAATATATTTACATCCCCGTTTACAAATTGATTCCACTGATTTATGCGTATATGATAATTCATGTCACCGTTTATATTAGCACATTTTAAGTCGTTTTCCCTCAAGAACATCGCTAACCAGTTACAGGTTTCGTTTCTATTGGAGAAAATTAATAGATTTCCTTTCGTATTTTTGGCTATATTCAATAAATGACCAGGTCGTCCGGATTTTGATAATCGCAGAAACTTTTGGTTGATATTGAGTAGCGGTCGGTGCAATCTTGGAGATTTTATCGTAACCAATTGTTCCGCAATTGGTCCAAAGAAATCTGGTATTTTTTTGGGTAACGTTGCAGAAACTAACGTAAATTGTGATCGTGAAACTCTATTTGAAATTGTTCTTATAAGATCCGCAAAGCTATCGTCAAGTAATGTATCAGCTTCGTCTAAGACCGCATGGGAGACTTCGGATAGTTTATACACACCCACAGTGCTCAATTTTCTGATAACGCCAGGCGTGGCGACTAAAATATCTACATCGTCAAATTCTGGATCCATCATGATTTTTTTCGTTTTCCCACCTGTCAAAACTTTAACTTTCAAATCCACAGCATCACACAGTGTCTTTGCAACGTCTCCTATTTGATAAGCTAGTTCACGGTTAGGTACCAAAATCAAAGCTTTTGGAGTATTTAATTCGTGTGCTCTTTCACGGGTTATATCTTCAATGATGGGCAACAAATAAGCGATCGTCTTACCGCACCCCGTTTCTGCAGCCATTAAAACGTGCTTTCCTGACCGAATAATCGGAATAGCCTCCGCTTGGAAACTTGTTGCTTTTGTAATGTTATTCCGTAACAACACGTCAATTAAAACTGAAGGTACATCAAGTCGATCGAAATTAATGGACGGTTTATCGTAACTATCTTTTTGTGCATGTATGTTAAAATAATCACCTTTTGATTTGTTATGAGTCCATCCTTTTGTTGCTAGAGGAATCTCTTTTAGTTGTTCGTATATTGTGTTTGAAAACATATCAAACTTTTTCCTTAAGCAACTGATAATAACAGGATTGGTAGAAGCGTAACGTACCTGTGAATGATGTAGAAATACTTTCAAACACTCTACTGTTTTTCTTGTTAAATTAATGCACATTTTGGTAACTTTTTTAAATTAATAACAACTCTACCATAACCTAAAAAATCTAGTTGAAGTTTAAATTTAAAGCGCCATCTATGTGGTGACTAGAACAAATTCAAATATTCCCGCCATTTGAAAATGATTTAAAAATTATTTTTGTTTCTTCTTTTGCATTACATTGGCCCATATTAATATTTTTACAATTTTCGCAGTTTCAAGTGAAAAATATTTTGGCATGATAAAGTAAAAACTACAACTCTGTTAGTACCTCACCAAGTTCAAGGATACTTGAAAAAGATAAAAGGCGACATCACTGATTTTGTGGCAATTTAGAAAATTGTTATTTATTGTTGCTATTATTTTTAGTACACTTTTTTTATAGCATGCAATGCATAAAACGTTGCAGTATTGTTGGAAAAGGACCATGCACCCTTTCTTATATTGTAAGGCATCCCCTGAATTCGTGTGGTATGGCATGAATCTGAAAAAAAAATGGTTAAGCGATATAACAGTTTGCAAAGTGAAGGAGATTACATACGTTTTTCGAGAACTGTTTGTAAAACAGTTGGTGGGACTAGCTTTTCATAGTGATGAGTTCCTGGCGGGATCAGATTTAAACGTTCCATAATAGAAATTACAAATATTTTGGATAGAATCGTTTTATTTATTGTTGTAACGATAATCGAACCACCAGGTTTTAAACATTTGACGCACTTCCCTACGAAATCTTCCATATTGGCAACATGTTCAACTGTTTCAGATGAGACCACAACGTCAAAATGGTTCGAATACTTGTTGGAAAACTCTTCAACGGTGGTGAAGACATACGATAAATTCTTCATATCCTGGTTGAGGGAAGCATGGTGCTTGGACACTTTTATCATTTCTTCTGATGCGTCAATTCCTGTTACGCATATTCCATGCTTTGCTAGTGGTTCGCACAATATACCACCTGAAATCAATAAAATCAGTAGATGCAACACTTGACCTGTAACTTCTTTCAAGGTTTTGAAAATTTTCAACGCATTTTTGAAAAAAAAATTACACTATTCAGCCAATAGTCGGTTCAATTGGTGGGTACTTATTCCAATGTATTTATATCTGTTTTGGTGAATTATTGTTAGTTATAGTGAGCAGAATACATTTTATGTTACCTCCACATCCGACGTCAAGTAATTTTACATCCTTTAACGACTTTGGGAACGTGTCCGATTTGGAATTATTCATATTATCCTCTATGCTATCCATTATAAAAGGTACGCGAACCTTGTTCATTTTATGCAGAACATCTATTTTACCATTTTTATCCCACCATACAGACGAAAGTTTTGCAAAATGTTCGATCTCTTTTGTGTCTACGGTAGACAATTTGGTGGACTCGTGCCTACATTTAACTGATTTATCGCAAAATAAACTTATAGAACTGAATTTTACTTACCTACAGATAGTTGAGATAGCTTTGAACTTATTTTTAATCCGTGTAACGTTTCCGAACATAGCGGGTGACAACTAGAAATTGAAGGAGATACAAAACTACACAATATATTATAAAGAAATGATTGTAAAAGCAGAAATAATGAAGACAACTGAATAAACGAAGTTTTAATTGAACTGTGCTAGCTGGACAGTGTGATAAAACTTGTTATGGTAGAAATTTTAAAAATGATTATCTTTTATGTTGTTTTAATTATAGATTGAACTCGTTTAGAGATTATTGCTTTGAACTACCAAAAGAAAGAAAATGGAAAATGTGTTGACGATCATACATTTATATATCAGTCTTATTTTACCATAAAGTAAAACCATTTACTCACCAAATTGGTTATGGGATTTTACTTACCACTGGACATTTTAACCGTATACATTAGATAATGCAAATAGAATATGCAAATCCAAACATAACATATTCCAAGTGATTCATGCGAGAGTATTTTTTAATTGGCAACAATATTATGAGCGCTGAAAATATGTTTTTGTAAAAGTTACACGATATCCTGTTCTTTATATGTACTAACAAATTATTTTCCAATATACCGAGTGTTGTTTAGTCTGGACGAAATTTCACTTTTTTAAAATGGGCACTGTATTACATTTTTTTAAAATTCTTTGGTCTAAGTTGGAACTTTTAAGAATTTTTTTCGCATTTTTGGGAAAGAATTACATTTTGGGCACCTAGGATGATTGAAAATCCACATAATCTTGATAATTAAAAAGATAACATACATTTCAATGAGGGAGAAATATTTTCACATATTTGACAGTTTTTTTTTGTTGAATTAAGACATTTTGTAACACCAGGCAGTTTTTTAAGTGGATAAAATGGCCAGATAGACCAATTAATGAAAATTTGGTTTCTTCACTAAATACAACTTTATACCTAATTCAACCCAACCATAAACTGCCTAGCCATAAATTGCATTCTTCAAACGATAAGAAGTGAAGTGAATTACCAATTATTTCTAACAATACTGATACATAATCAGATTACAAGAATCATTTCTGCTTGATTCAATTTGTTTTAGTTGGACGATTTTTAGTCACGAAAAGCTATTTGAGTTGTTAATTTATTGTTCATAATTATTTGTCAATAAACGACCTTATCATGGACCCTATTGTTTTTCTAAAACAAGTATATTTCAAATGATACCAAATCAACATATCTTGCCATTTAACAAAATACAAGCTGGCGGTATTTCACAAAAGCTCACGGGCAATAAACAAATAAGATTTCTGTTAAAAGATGAGTTTTTATGAACAATTTAACATTACCAAATTGCAAATTATATCTTAAATCGTTTGGATGTAATTCCACTTGATGGAATACTTTACACGCACCCTGTATATCCTTTAAATAAAACATTATCCAATAAGATAAATAAAATACAAAATAATGTTTTAAGAATTGCATTGGGAGCAATGGAATTTGCCCCAGTAGTAGCATTAATAATTGAGTCATGTGATATTCCTTTGGAAATAAGATACTGATGCAAATATGATAAGATGTAAACTTTATCACATTCATTACAAGGTATGGAATATATGACGTTAAAGGATATTAAATATTTTCATAAATATATTATATTTTAGTGGTTTAAAAGCTAGTGTAGTGTTATATTTATTAAAATATAATAGTTTTGAAGAAATGCTGTTAACCAATCATTGCTATAATGATTGTAAACAGTTTAAAATCATAAAAGTAAAACTTTTAAATTCGTTCACATTTAAAATTATAGTAATCCAACTTATCGGCAGATATCAATCGCCATCTAACAATGTACCCTGCAATACCTTACACGTATTGCACCTTTTAGACGAATTTGTAAATTTTATAATCCAAACATTTTAATGTACACAACGAATACACCATCAAATTTCAAATGTATTTCATACAATCATTTACCGACAGTTCAAAAATCGATTATGCAAGGTTACGAAATCTAGGGATTTTTCTCATTGCGGTTGGTACCGCACATTGACAAATATTAGTGTACACGTCAATTACGGACGAATATTATTTGCAAGAACACTTTTCGTGAATAATGGGACTGTTGTAGAGAAAAGCAATAGAGAGAATCAAATTTCGGATAGAACTTAGTACTTATTAGCAATACAACGATGGGTAATTTAAGTCAGAAGGCGTGTAAATCGTTTTAATTGAGGTTATGTTTATTCTCAGGCGGACTATGGAGTTATTTTCGTGGTTTACTGGGAGCCAGGGAAATGAGAATATTAATTCTTGGCCTGGACGGGGCGGGAAAAACGACCATACTGTACAGGTTGCAGGTGGGCGAAGTTGTCACTACCATTCCGACAATAGGATTTAACGTTGAACAAGTTCAGTATAAGAATTTAAAGTTTCAAGTGTGGGATTTGGGCGGACAAACTAGTATTAGACCGTACTGGAGGTGTTATTATAGTAATACGGATGCTATTATTTATGTCGTGGATTCGGCGGACAAGGAACGAATAGGGATATCAAAGGAAGAATTATTTCATATGTTAAGGGTATGTATTGATAACATTTTAGGTATTACGTTCTTAAGACACAATTATATTCAAATGTTTAAAAGGCAAATAGAACAAACTATAACATTTTTGATAATTAAGTTTTTGTCTAACCATATAAATCAAATGCACTAGACCAGTCAAATTGAGTACTCCGGTACTTAATAATAATAATCAATTGAGTAAGTCAAAAAATGGTTTGTGTTAACCCATATTCATTTAAGATGTTGATTACTGTAGAATTTTCATTACTGTTTTCTAGAAAGTTTATATTAAAGCCATCAGTAAGAACGATATCGAGTTCGTGCACATACTGATAGAAAATCCCTTTGATAATAATCTACCGAAACACGTGTGAGGGAAATAAATAGTGGTTATAGAACGTTCTAACAAATAATTAACAATTGCCTGCTAGAATATTATTACTCCACTGCATGGAAGTGAGCGCTGATTACTCCATTGCCTAAGGTCACCAATCCCAGTGGTTATAGTGAAATAAGAGCCTAACGGTATTATAAAAAAAATTTGTAGAAGGTCAGCTTAGAGAATATCTCGATTCTTATAACATTATCCCTGATAAACAATTGGGGTTTCGACAAAGTTATATATTGCTATTAATGCGGACCTAGAAAATATTTATTCAGTTTTGTCTGGACATTGTTTAAATATTAATCCCACTAAGCCGGCGATTTTGGTGTTTGGAGATCCGAATGTACAAAAGCTGAGTGACATAGTGTTAAAGATCAAAGAAGTGACCATTCCTTATCAGTATTCTGCTAGAAATCTTGGACTGATAATTGACTTCGAATTAACATTTACGGAACACGTCAATAAATTGTTACTACAGAAATGCTGCATTGTTTTAAAAATATTAAATCCACGTAGACACGCAGACTGGAAAAACTATTTGGTGAGCCAATATGTGAGTGATTCTTCGGTAATTCGTACCTTCTTTGGGGGGACCCCTTCTTATAGATAAGCAATACTATCCCCATCTTCCATTTTTCTGGGATTTACAGCATTGGTTCGATAAGTCTAACATTTCTTCTTTCCCTTTTTCTTCCATATGTTTTATCATTTCAGGGCCTCTTTCGTCTACTCCTGGAGCTTTCCTGTCTTAATTTTTTTCACGTCTTCATTTAATTCACCCATCACTATTATTCTTCCTTTTGTTGTTCTTCCCTCTCTTTCGTTCTCTTATATTTCCTGCGTTTCCTATATTGATGTCACTTATATCACTATTTAAAAGACCTTCGAAATACTCTTTCCATCTTCTAATTATTTTTTCTTCTGATGTTTAAGATTTCCCTGCTTTTAGATTTGTTTGTAAAGAAACTGGATTGAAATACTTTTTGATTTTCTTTGCTGTAAGTTTGTTTCCCAACGAATTTCCTAAATTCTTCCCATGAATTTTGTTTAGCCTTCATAACTATCCCCCTTACTTCAACTCTTTGCGTTTTATACAGGTGTCTACCGTAGACCATCCATTAGAAAAATATGGGGGACGGGTAAAGCTAGAAGTCTGAAGATTTAGTCTTGAATATGGTAGGAAGGGAACTAAAAGATAAAAATATTTTCAATAAGCTGGCGATTCCAGTTATACCGGAAGTTGACAACAGCTCTGTTAATTTAAATGGAATGACCAGTTTTAATTTTTTTCTGAATCTGCATTCAATTTCCAACAACTTTCGTAATACATTTGCCAGGCCTAAATTTAATCATTTTCGAGATATTGAATTTTTTCACAAAAATTATGCAACCGCAGCAGCATTTTGAAGAATCGAATTTTCATAATTAGACTTATGCGATAATCTTCATACTTCATTAACCATTAGTTGGGACATTGAACTTTTCAGAAATACAGCCGGCGCGACATTTTTTACAAAATTGAATTTTGAAATAAGAAAAAATCCTCATGTGAAGCGCAATCGGAACTTTCAAAATAAATTTAGTTTCAATGTATTTTGTTTGTTGTACAACAACCAATTTCGGTATTTTATTTACGACGACATTTTAAATTGGGCAAGATATTTGGAAATCCTAAGAACCGTGGCAGACTTTTTAGAGACATTAACATTAAATGAACTAGAATCGTGTTGGCATCAATTAGATGGAGCTCGGCACACTGTACTGCTCATTTGACTCATGAATTGATAAATGACTTCGAAGACAGATGGTTTCGAAGATTGGGTCCATGGAATTGGCCTGCAAGATCGCCAGACTTCACTCCGATGGATTTTTATCTGTGAGGTCACGCACTGTGTATTCTACCCCAATGAACTCCAAAAAAGAATTGGAAAATCGAGTTCGAGGAGCTTTTGATGCATTAGATCCCATTCCAATTCGAAATGCAACTGTTAATGGAATCCAATCAAGATTTCTGATTAAGTTTAGGCCTGCCAAACGTATTACGAAAGTTGTTGAAAATTGAATATAGATTAAGAAAAGAAAAATGGTTATTCGGTTTAAATTAACAAAGCCGTATTACGGTATAGCCGGAAGGGCTAGCTTTTATTTCAATTATTTTAAAATATTAATAAAATATTCTGGCTATAGTTAAGCTTCAGAACGTCAGAGCCTTGATTGTTTAAAGCTCCAGTTATTTCATCAAATTCATAATGATATGATAAGGTTTTCTTAATTACTAGTTGATGAAAACCTTTTATCCTCTAACCATTGAGGTATTCGGGGCCTACTCCGCCTCTTTGGGATTTTCTCCTTGAACACTTTACATCAACACTGGTGTAGTAGTAACAGTCTTCTGTGTATTCCCTGATTACCTTTTTTTTATCTCTTATAGCTGTATAGGTGAGAAAAATCATATAGGGTGATGAAATTTTAATGCAATGAAGTGGAACTGCCTTTTTTATCCATCTGATATATACAAATTTTCTTTTAGGAAGAAGAACTATCGGACGCTATATTAGTTGTATTAGCAAATAAACAAGACATGGCAGGATGTATGACCGTGGCAGAAGTGCACCAAGCGTTAGGTCTAGAAGCACTAAAAAATAGGACATTCCAGATTTTCAAAACCTCCGCAACAAAGGGGGAGGGTCTCGATCAAGCTATGGACTGGCTAGCAAACGCATTACAAAACAAGAAATAACACAGTATCTTGCGATATACATTCTAGTCCTTGTTTATTATATTTTCCAGTTGCAAATCTATATATTTATACGCGAAATTGTAACTTAGTTTTTAACACAAAAAAAAGGTTAAGTCTTTAATATCCAATAACGACAAAAATATGAATAGTATTTTTAGTGTATTTATTATTACTTTCTTAAGTTTACGTTCATTCCGAGTCTATTACCTTTTACTTCCACTGTTTTTTTGTCTTGGTGTGTATATTTCAAGTTTTGAACATGAAATGATGGAATTTCACTACATTTTCTAGAACTTACATAATTAAACAACATATAAAAATAAGAACACTGTTTTATTGAATCACTAAAAGAAAAAGTACAATAGCATTAAAAGTCTTCTTCGAGAAGTTCCCCGAAACGGCAGATTTTTGTCTTAGTCGTGTCCAGTTCCATTTGCATTTTTTTACGGATATAAAATATCGGGCAGTCCCTATTGGTGCAAAGAACTTCTTCGTGCAACGACCCTTGGCAACGTTGACATTCCGTATATAAAGCTGCAAAACGGGTTTCTAATTGTTTATGATGATCCAACTCCTTCATGTACAACGATATTTCTTTTGGCTTGCAATACTCGCATAGCGCCTCTTGTTCATATTCCTTTTTCAACACTGCACGACATCCTAAACACGTCTCTTTCTTTTGAGTAAACGACGCTAGTGCTCCCACTTTGGACATGACTACAGTCTTCTTTCTTGTATGTTCGCCTCCTAAAAACAGTATCTAATAATAGTAAACGAGCTAATCTCGTTTATTTATTTGTCTGAACACTTACGTAACAATTCAGATTCTGCATTTGGACCTAATATTGGTTCAAATATTCGTATTAAAGGTTTGGATAATTGGTTTTCCAGGTAATAGACTGTATCAATAGGAATACTGTTCTCCAAAACGTATATTGGGTCCTAAAAATATTTGGATTCTAGAAACCTAACTTATATAAATTAAGAGGAATTCCCACCTCAGCTTTTTGAAAAGCTGGTGTATTTTTCGCTGCTGCTATGATGACATAGGGGATGCGGTCCCCTAGTTTAGGGGCATTCCCTGGATCTCTCTTAGTTATCTTCTTGGATAATTCAACGTGAGCCTGTTTGGCAGCATAATCTTCCTTGGTCAACTCTTTTGTTATTACCAACTGCGAGATATCCACATTATTTTGCAACAGGTCAGATATTACCTGTTTTGTGTACGCCACAGCGCCATCTGGATCTCTGAAAAACATGGGCTTATATGCCGTCTAAAAATATAAAAATTCACACAGCCCTACTTGTGTATCAGCAGTTTTTGAAGACACGTATTTATCACATCAACGACTAAAGTGCAATTATCCCTTCTGACTGTCTCTATACCTTTACAATCTATTTTGTCGTACTTATCGGTTCTTGTGAAATATAATCCTGCATACCGTTTTTTGTTTATAAGTAAATATGGGTAGTACACCTACAATTTTTTGCAAGGTTAATAAGCAATACACAAAAATGTGGCGTAAACGTACTTTTTCAAATTCTAATTTAATTGGTTTTATGAACTTTTCACTGATGTGTTCCGCTGCTTGTCTTCCGAGTTCCATAGCACGCTCTAAAGTTTGCACTTTGAAGTTCACCATTACCGAATCAGTATCCCCATAGATCACTTCAGCATCTGCATGGAAATTATTTTTCATACAATACAGCTGTTCCACTTCCTCCTTAGTCTGATGAATCATAGATCTGCCGTACGCTGTTACACTCCCCGATATTTCCAAACAAGGTAATTTCCCATTTTGTGCTCCCGTAAAACCGTAAACTGAATTCGCCGAAATCTTCAAAGCCAACTGTCTACCATCCAACACCGCTCTCATCACAGGATCCGTTTCCTCTTTCAACATGGCCTTTGTCTTTTTTCTGGCGGACAATAATTGTTCCAATATTTGCGGTAGCAATCCTTTCCGTACCGTTGTTTTCACAAACATGTGCTCATTCGGTGTTACGGTAATTTTATCTGGGGTTAGCCTGAGCAAATGGTAATAAAAATATAAAACTTCCAATCAGCTAAATAGAAAACGATAAATACCCTAATTTGTCAATCATTTTTTTCTGCAACAAAGTTGTATAGCACAAATTGTGAGCTATCATAATGCTTGGATACAACGAACTGAAATCGAGCGTAGCAATTGGATCTTTGTAATATCCGCGTTTGGGTTCGATAACTGTTGCACCTTCGTATTGGTCTGATGATGGAACACCCTCGTGGGTGGGCATAAAATATCCAGCTTTCCTACCCTTTGAATAAAAAAAAAATTATAACTGGTACCTCTAATGATAACTGGCAAAGAATTCCGCATCCCGCACTCTACAATCAGTACAATATGGAACTGAGTGGGTGGGAATCATCACACGACTTTCTCTTACCCGAGTTTAAATATTGAGGAAGCTTTTCTTCTTATAAATTTATGAAAGATATGAGATATGTGCTTGTTTAACAATGAAGCAACCTTGTTAAAAATGGATCAATTTACGTATTGTTCTTAAAATTTTATTTGATGAATAATTGTAACGCAATAAAATTTGTTTAACTTAATGTACGCATTACTGCTCTGCATTAAACTA
>JAWQRJ010000903.1:0-17822 GCA_033557515.1 Diorygopyx duplodentatus
ATTTTAAATTATAGATAAATTTGGTAGAGATAATTACTTCTCAAGTCTAGATCTGGCATCTGGATACCACCAAATTGAAATGAAAGAAGAAAATGTAAAACTGCATTTATAACTGACAAAGGACCTTTACGAGTTCAATAGAATGCCATTTGGATTGTGTAATGCACCTTCCACCTTTCAAAGGGCAATGAATAACATCTTAAGAGGGTTAACAAACGAAGTATGTCAAACATATCTAGATGATATTGTAATATATATCCTCATTGCAAGAACATCAACAACGATTAGAAAAAGTTTTTCAAAGATTGTTAGAAAACGGAGTAAAAATTACATTGAAGAAATGTGAATTTTTAAAAAAGGAGCTAAAGTATTTAGGTCATTTAATTACTGATAAAGGAGTAAAACCTGACCCCAGTAAAATTGAAACAATCAGACGATATCCTATTCCAAAAACAAAAACGGAAATAAAATCGTTTACCGGACTTTTAGGTTACTACCGAAGATTTATTAAAGATTACGCAAAATTTTTAAAACCAATGACTAAATTTCTAGCTAAAAATGAACAAGTAGTAATAACTAAAGAATATAAAGAATGTTTTGAAACTTGTAAAAAATTACTAAGCAACGAACTTCGGGAGAAGTCCTATCCCAAGGACGGAGGAGTTATGTGACACCATGTGTGACTCGTACACACAATGTTATCTCCAAACAAAGGAAATGCTGAGTAGACATATTTTAGATTAAGACTCGCTATATAAGTCGGGAGAAAGCTACCGTGCGTTAATGTATAACAATCCTTTGTACTCTTACAACTTGTGAGTGCTTTTTAAAAACACCACTGCCGAGCTGTCACGTGTAACATATATATATATATATATATATATATATATATATATATATATAACAAAAGAATCAATAATCTTATAAAGATTATTGATTCTTTTGATTATTAGATTATTGATAAAAATGTGAGCTCTATCCCCTTATAATTCGTTTCAGAAAAAAATGTTCAAATCAAATAAAAGTTACAGTAATTTCACTCCTCTATAATATAACACCATTTTAATATATACAGGGTGCCTGTCCCATTTTTTCTAGGTACTATGCAACTTTAGTTGCATAGCGTTGCATATCTATTGTATTGTTTAACATGCATTTGTTTAATGCAGGGCATTAATGTCTAATTAAGTTAATCTAATTTTATTGCATTGCAATTATTCACCCATCAAAATTTTAAAAACAATACGTACATCGACCGATTTTTAGCAGCATTGTTACGCAATATTCGCATATCATATATCTTTCATTAATTTATAAGAAGAAGTATCCTTAAAACTTAAACTAAATAAGAGAAAGTCGTTGGATGGTTTACTCCAGATGATTTACTCCAAATGTTTATGTAATTTTTGTCAATTGTTCGATTTTGTCGAATTTGTTATTGGTTGTGTAGATTTTGGCCAATTTATAAATTTTGTCGATATGGCCGTTTTTTCCACTTTGTGGAATATGCCTATTTCGGAGATTTTACCAATTTTATCGAATGTATCAAATGTGTTGAATTTGTTGATCCTGTCATTTTGTGATTATAACGACAATGTTGATTTCATACATTTGTTAGATTGTTGATCCTGACGAATTTGTCGAGATAGTATGTAAAGCGATGTGGTTGCCAATAGGAAAAACTTTTTTAATATTCATTTTACGACAAATTGTCATTCTTTGAAATATTTTTTGGATCGTTTAAAACTACTAATAAAGACCATAAATACTGACCATAAATTTATGGCCATCAATTTAAATATTTTGAAAAAAGGGCATTTGGTAACAACAAAAGCTCTAATAGTAAAGTTTTACAGTGGTTACTTCGACTATGTTAAAGACGTCAAACAAGCCAAATAATATTAAAAACAAAAATACCGTAAAAGAAACAAGAAAAATTAAAAAACTACCGTTTCAGACATTATTATTAAAATTATTAAATAAATTAATAATTATTCAACATAATCTCCCCCCCCGTTCTACACATTTTTCCGCCCTGATCCTAAATTCCCTATAAACACTCCCTAAACTTTCCAAGTTAATTTCCCTAATAGCTACATTAATTATCTGCTTCAAAATTTCTAAATTATTTGCCAAAGTAGCTTGGTAGACTTTTTGTTTTAGATATCCCCAAAGGAAGAAGCCTTTTTGTTTTAGATATCCAGTGGTGTTAAGTCTGGAGATCTAGCAGGCCACTGTATTGGTCCAAACCGTCCAATCGATTTCCCAGGAAAGCGGTTCTCCAACCATTCCTGCACTAACAATGTACTAAGGGCTGGACAGCCATCCTGTTGATAATAAATCTCGTCGAAATTAGTTTCTTCTTCCTGTAGTAAAGGTCCCATAAAATTTTGTAACATTCTCAAATAACTATGTTGGTTCAAACTTTCGGTGAAAAATAAGGTCTAATAACTTTATTAATTAACATTCCACACCAAACATTCACTTTTGAATAACGCTGGTTCCGCGAACTGATGGTAAAACTTGGATTTTGTGGTGACCAAAATCTACAATTTTGGAAGGATACAATACCATTCGTGGAAAATGTTGATTCATCAGTAAACATTATTTTTTTGTGAAAATTTCTGTTTTCTATTAAATGCTCACCAACCCATAAGCCCCAAAATCTAATCTAAAGGCGAGATCTTGATTTTCGAGGGTATTCCTAAATTTAGGTTTATAGGCGTAAATTTTGTTTTCTTTAAAAATCGTTTGTAATAAGCTATGGCTAACATTTAGCTCTCGTCCTCTGCGTCTTAACGATAATCTTGGATCTACTTGCACAGATTGTAAAGCCATTATCGTTACCGCATCACCATTATTTTAATCACATATTTCAAAAATACAATTTTAGACACAATAACCATACAACACTACTACATATAGAAGATAAACCTAAACTAATCTATAGAGCCATCACTTACCAACGCAAAATCAGTAACAATATTGAAACATTGATAATAAATTCAACATTTCACTTGCCCTTAAAACAAACCATAATCTAAAAAAACAAACTTAACAATAGTAAACCACGTACCAAATTACTAGAAAGAAAATGGTGTATACACACTTACATGTGAAACTTGCAGTGCTACATACATAGTAGAGACGGGCAGAAAAATCGAAATTAGAGTCAAAAAACACCGCACAAGCAATAATTCAAACTTCGGTAGACACATAAATTTTAACAATCATACAATCACATTTGATAACATCAAAATCATTCATCAAATGAATAAAGGCTACTTAGTGGAATTATTCGAAAGCTATGAAATAGATTCATTTAGAAAAAACCACCCACCTTACTACTTAACGATCAATTGGAAAACAATATTCCACATATTTGCCATTCCCTTAGACTCTCTTTTAATAATAAAAAAAAGATTTATAAAATTTTATTTTTCCACTTTACTTTAAATTTAATACTATTTCATTTTATTTGCTTACTTATTATTAATTAATCAATTTCCCAAATATTCTAAACATATAATTTTTACTGTTTTTTACTCTATTTCGCCCTTTTCCTTTTGTTTACATTCTTTTCACTTTTACTAATTAATGATTGAAGTTTCTCATTAACTCTACAATTTAATAATTTATAACTCGCTATTTTATTATATTACAAACATTAATTTTCTAAAATTACTTAATAAAATTCTTCAATTTAATAATTGATTATTATCATAAGTCAAAAAGTCAAATTATGATAAGTTATTATCTACAAATATGCAAATTCATATAACTGTTATAATCATAATTGTTACAATATAACAATGTAATTTTTAAACTATAATTTTAAATTCAAAATCCAAATTATCCGCGCGCATATTGCTACGCACTTTCATATAATACATATTCGACCGGTTTTCCGTTTAATACTGCAAACCTAGCCGTCAGCAAGGCAACCATGTCTTTTAAAAATAATCTATTTTTTTTAAGTAACTTCAAATGTGTTATCATCTAATTAAACTTCTTCGATGTACAATACAACCGGTCAGGATTAATATTCCAACGTTAGCATAGTTCGTAGAGGTGTAGAACGTAAGTTACACTTAATAACCAAATGTTTACAATAATTTAATACGTGATTTTAATTATAGCTTGTAATGATACTTTTGTAATCAAAAAGTCCATGTTTGTCCATGATGATGGTACTATGATACCGAAATCGGTCGACTAATAAAAGGCGACTAATAAAATTAGTTTCTAAACATACTGATTAGTGAAAATCATTACTCTCCTTCCTTTCTTGGAATTTTTAGCTAATAAGTTGTTTGAAGCAGAAATGTACACATTTCTGCTTAGTTTTCTTTAAATATTTGATTAATATCCACCCTACATGTTTCAGCTCTGTCGATACATTTTCAAAATTGCCACAATGCTATAAATACAATTATTAGAAGAGGTGTCATTCCCCATGTTTTATAATAAGATAATTTATAAAATTCAACTTACCTGTTAATTTGAGCTTTACTCGTGTGTGATAATGACACAATTTAAATGTTAAATTAAATGTTAAATTTTAACTGTTTTTGTTGAGGTATTCCTTTCCTTAATGTTAAGTTCTGTGGTGAACGAGAATGATTGCGTGGCATCTCGCATTCATTATCATTGAAATCACTTTCGACGTGTCTGAAAATTGCTTAAGCACAATTAGACACTTAGTTACTTACACATAACCGACAAATCCCGTTATAAACCGCATGTAGAAATCAAAGTAAGTAAAAATCCAGGTAAGGGTTAGCATATATTAAAAATATTGGCTGAAAACACTCCAATTTCTAGATACATCGAAATCACCTATCACTCATTCCCTTTTAGCACAGAAGTAACATTAAGGAAAGGAATACCTCCACAAAAACAGTAGAAAATTCACCAAAATCGCATAAGAACATTCAAATTTTATCGTTATGACATTCTTAAAGCTCAAATTAACAAGTAAGTTGAATTTTAAATCATTCTATTATACTGCAGGCATGGCACCTGTTCTTTAAAATTAAAATAAAAAATAACTATACACAATGTTAATTTTAATAATTGTAGTTATATTATTGTAGCACTCCTGAAGATGGCTCGACAGAGCTGAAACGTATAGGGTAGACCTTAATAAAATATTTAAAGAAAACTAACCAGAAATGTACGCATCCAAAACAACTTATTTTCCTATGAATCATAAACGACGTATACTTTTTTGGCATATTTTATAATAATATATATATATATATACACAAAGAGTCCGGATTTCTAGGCATTAAGCGTATTATAAGTATTATAAGCAGATATATTTTATATTAAAATATGCACGAATTATGTAAAAATAAATCATTTGGCAGTTATGTTTATGTGCTTTTTTTGTAATTTTTGTCCTTGACTTAATATTTTGTGCTTATTTGCATCTTTTTAAATCCGAACCTGCATAAAGATGCCACGTTGTAAGTTATTAAAAGATTAGATCCTTGTTACATTATTGTTGCTCCTAATTTTAGATTGAATGCGATAAAAAATACAACGTTAAGCAACATGTGCAAACAATTTTACATTTTGCAAAAGTTGGCAAGTAACTAACTCTAAGCAACAAACAATTGCAGAATCTTTACATTAATGTTCTGACTAAAACGAACCACAACAATTTAATTTTGATTTATGCAAACAAATTACAAAATGATGGCCTTAAAACATACCTCTGTATATATGATGTCTAGTGCAGACCGTCCATTAGAAATATATGGGGAACGGATAAAGCTTTTGTCATTTTGTCGGTGTGATTTTTGATATTTATTCAAAATTACGTCGTTCAAAATAACTTCATTAGAGTCTGCACCAAAAAATTTGTAATTTATTTTTTATCCTAAAAATTTTCTTGTACCTTCAACATTTCCGGAGAAATGTTGAAGGTACAAGAAAATTTTTGGTTGTATAAGAAAGAGAAAATTTTTAGATGAAACTGTATCGTGTTGCAATTTTTTGATTTTCTCTTAAATCACGCGTCATAAGAATGCATTCTAGACGATTTCTTATAGAAAATTAACTGGTCTTTGCTTTTTTATTGAAGATTTTTTATCTACCTTCTTTACTTTAGCAGATTTTTGATATTTCTTCAAAATTACGTAATCCAAAATAACCATGAGGGTTTTTGCATCAACAATTACTCGTAATTTATTTTTTATCTCCAAATTTTCTTGTACCTTCAATATTTCCAGAGATTTCTTTTAATATAAGAAAAAAATAATTTTAATATAAAACTGAATCGTGTTGCAGTTTTTTTATTTTCTCTTAAATTACTCGTTTTCAGAACATATTCTAGACAATTTCTTACAGAAAATTAACCGATCTTTGCTTTTTTATTGAATATTTTTTATCTACCCCCTCTACTTTAGGAGATATGTTTGATCAAAGTTATGAAAGATGAAAATATAAAATATATCTGTAAGGTGGACGATTTTTTAAATTTCTCTCAAAATAATAGAATATAGAAGGAATTGTAGGGAAGTTTCCTACATAACATCATTTGCTAATTATTTTTTACTTACAAAAATTTCCCGTCTCTTTCATATTTTCCGACATATCTTTGATTGCATTAAGTAAATCGTATTTTTTGGACAAAACTGTATCTTTCTGCAGTTTCTAGTTTTTCTCTTAACTTATTGGTGAACATTTTATATGTAGTTTCTTACAGAGAATTAACATATCTTTATTTTCTTATAAAATATTCTTTATCCACCTCCCCTACTTCAGCCGACATCTTTAAGCAAAGTTAGGAAAGCAGCCAAAATTAGATGTTTTAGGCAGAAAATAAAATTGAATTTTGCCTCCGTAATTTTTAAATTTTCTTAAAAATTATGTAATTCAAACTTAATTAGATTTTTTAAAACAACTTCATTAGATTCTTTGTACTAAAAATTATTCGTAATCTAAAAATTCCCAGTATAATACTAATAATATTCTTTAACTTCCCTAAATTCCATAACTTAATTATATCTTTTAAAAAGATATTCTTGTCAGCTAAAATATAGAAAATTTTAGATTAAACATCGTTGTTATTTTCACCTCGTTTGCTGTATCGAAATCCAATTGGCAAAGTTTTAAAACTGATTTGGAATCTGCAAAAGCTTCTTAAATCTAATATTCACATATTTCGTAACTTCGATGGACGATATCTGCTAAAGTAGAAGAAATACATCGACAGTTCCTAATAGAAGAAGAAAAAGCAGTTAATTCTCTGTAAGAAATCGTCTAGAATATGTTTTTAAATCGACCAATTTAAGAAAAAAAAACAAGAGATTACAATTTTATCTCACAATATTGGAGGTACAACAAAAGTTTTTACGATAAAAAGTAAAGGACGAATAATTTTTAGTACAAAGAACGTAATGAAGTTGTTTTAACTAACATTTTGAAGAAATTTTAAAAATTACAGACAAAATGCAATTTTCTTTTCTGCCTAACGGGAACATCTAATTTTTGCTTACAGATATCTGCTGCATCTGCTTTGCTTAAAGTAGAGGAGGTGGATGAAGAATTTTTTATAAGAAAAGAAAGATATGTTAATTCTCTGTAAGAAACTACATATAAAATATTTATGGCACCAATAAGTTAAGAAAAAACTAGAAACTGCAGAAAGACACAGTTATCTCCAAAAAATACGATTTACTTAATACAATCAAAGATATATCCGAAAATATGAAAGATACGGGAAATTTTTGTAACTAAAAAATAATTAGCAAATGATGTTATGTAGGAAACTTCTCTACAATTCCTTCTATATTCCATTATTTTGAGAGAAATTTAAAAAATCATCATTATTCTCATATCTCATAAGAGATAATTACAACTATTATTCTGACATTACATTATTTCTTTTAGAATCGATGAAATTTTCAAATGATTTTCTGGAATATTATGTTTCTAATGATTTTTTCTAATGATTTTCAAATGATTTTCTGGAACATATGATTCTTTAACCAAACCATGTAATTCTATGAAATTGATTAAACATATTTTAAGGTTAAAGCAACTCTCCGTTGACGTTTCGCCGCTCATTGCAGACGGCATCCGAAAGCCAAAGGATATGAACACCGGCCGCGAAAGCCTACAACAACGTTTAAGGTTAAACTTTGTAATGTTATATCTTATTACCAGAGAGATATGATTTTATAAATCAACCGATGTAATTCTATACAATTGATGAAAAATATTTTAAGGTTAAACTTTGCAATGGTATATCTTATTAATCGAAAGAGCTAAGTACAATCGATGATATTTTCCATTAATTTACTACTATAAATTATATAACATAAAATACTATGAGTGCAAAAAAATACTATAATTGCAAAATTTGTTATATTATGTAATTTCTTATCTGAAACTACATTATTTCTTTTACAATCGATGAAAGTTTCAATTGATTTATTATTATAAATTATAAATTATATAATATATGACATAAAATACTATCTATGAAGAATATCTTTAAGGTTAAATTTTGCAATGTTATTGCAAAATTTATTAGATTATGTAGTTTCTTATCTGAAACTACATTATTTCTTTTACAATCGATAAAATTTTCAATTGATTTCCATTGAATGTTCACAAAGATATGATTTTTTAAACCAAACGATGTAATTTTATAAAATTGATGAAAAATATTTTAAGGTTAAACTTTGCAATGACATTTCTCATTAACCGAAAGAGCTAAGTATAACTATTATCTATGAAGAATATTTTAAGGTTAAATTTTGTAGTGTTATTGCAGAATTTATTATATTATGTAGTTTCTTATCTGAAACTGCATTATTTCTTTTACAATCAATGATATTTTCAATTGATTTCCTTAAGTATTTCCAAAGATATGATTCTTTAAAGCAAATAATGTAAGTAATTCTATAAAATTGATGAAAAATATTTTAAGGTTAATGTTTGCCATCTTATTAACCGAAAGAGCTAAATAGAACTACTACTCTTTATCTAACACTACATTATTTCTTTTACAATCGATGAAATTTTCAATTGATTTCCTTAAGCATTACCAAAGATATGATTCTTTAAAGCAAACAATGTAATTTCTTAAAATTGATGCAAAATATTTTAAGGTTAAACTTTGTGATGTTATATCTTAATAACCGAAAGAGTTCAGTACAACTGGCATCTTTTATCTGCAACTAGATCATTTCTTTTACAATCGATGAAATTTTCAATTGATTTCCTTGAATATTCCCGAAGATATGATTCTTTAAAGCAAACGATGTAATTTTTTAACGAGAAAGAGATAATTACAGCTATTATTCTTTATCTGACATTACATTATTTCTTTTAGAATCGATGAAATTTTCAAATGATTGTCTGGAGTATTAAGTTTCTAATATTTTTTTTCTAATGATTTTCAAATGATTTTCTGGAAGATATAATTATTTAACCTAACGATGTAATTCTATAAAATTGATTAAAAATATTTTAAGGTTAAACTTTGCAATGTTATATCTTATTAACCGAGAGATATGATTTTATAAATCAACCGATGTAATTCTATACAATTGATGAAAAATATTTTAAGGTTAAACTTTGGAATGGTATGTCTTATTAATCGAAAGAGCTAAGTACAAACGATGATATTTTCCATTAATTTACTACTATAAATTATATAACATAAAATACTATGAGTGAAGAATATTTTGAGGTTAAATTTTGCAATATAATTGCAAAATTTGTTATATTATGTAGTTTCTTATCTGAAACTACATTATTTCTTTTACAATCGATGAAAGTTTCAATTGATTTATTATTATAAATGATATAATATATAACATAAAATACTATCTATGAAGAATATCTTTAAGGTTAAATTTTGCAATGTTATTGCAAAATTTATTAGATTATGTAGTTTCTTATCTGAAACTACATTATTTCTTTTACAATCGATAAATTTTTCAATTGATTTCCTTTGAATGTTCAAAAAGATATGATTTTTTAAACCAAACGATGTAATTTTATAAAATTGATGAACAATATTTTAAGGTTAAGTTTTGCAATGTTATATCTTAATAACCGGAAGAGCTAGGTACAAATACTATCCTTTATCTGAAACTACATTATTTCTTTTACAATCGATGATATTTTCAATAGATTCATTTGAATATGCCCAAAGATATGATTTTTTAAACCAAACGATGTAATTCTATAAAATTGATGAAAAATATTTTAAGGTTAAACTTTGCAATGTTATATCTTAATAACTGAAAGAGGTAAATACAATCAGTGTTTCTTATTTGAAACTACATTATGTCTTTTACAATCCATGATATTTTTTATTCATTTCCTTGAGCATTCCCAAAAATATAATTTTTTAAAGCAGAGAATGCAAATTTATAAAAACTATTTTAGGGTTAAACTTTGCAATGTTATATCTTAATAACCGAAAGAGCTAAGTACAACTACTATTCTTTATCTGACACTACATCTTTCCTTTTACAATCGATGAAATTTTCAATTGATTGCCTTAAGTATTCCGAAAGATACGATTTGTTAAACCAAACAATGTAATTTTATAAAACCGATGAAAAATATTTTAAGGTTAAACTTTGCAATATTATATCTTAATAAGCAAAAGAGCTAAATATAACTACTATTCTTTATCTGACAGTAAATTATTTCTTTTACAAAGATATGAATTTTTAACAAAAGGTGTAATTAAAGGAACCCTTTTAGGCAGAGCCAAATCGTCCACCTTATAGATATATTTTATATTTTCATCTTTCAGAACTTTGATTAAACATATCTTCTAAAGTAGAGGAGATAGATAAAAAATCTTCCACAAAAAAGCAAAGACCAGTTAATTTTCTGTAAGAAATCGTCTGGAATATGTTCTTAAAACGAGTATTCAATCTAACGTTTCATCGTAATAAAAAATATACAGAAAAGATTTCGACGTCATTTGTCACCTTTTTTCTAGCAGTCAAAAAGATACCATAAGAAATCTTATAGCAAAAAATACACAAAAGGCATATATTCCACTTTTTGGTCCGGAGATTTTCTGTCGGCTCGGGTCTTCTTTTCACGGATCGAAGGGGGATTGAATTAGGGCTAATGCCAGCCTCGGCGTTAAGGGTCCGGCTTCGGAGTTCATTTGTTACTTTCTACGTCGGAATATATTCAGAGAGATCGCAGATAAATATTCAAGAAAAGCATTTATACAGACAGCTGTATTGTATTATATTTTATCGGATTTTATTATAATGTATTGTATATTATTGTTAACTTTTAATTATTACAGATCGAAGAAAGAAGGTATTGATAACACAATAAATGAGTATCAGTATCTAAATACTATCATTATTGCCCAAAAAATCAACAAAGAAGGTGTGATTTGAGGGCGAGAATTTCTGAACGCTGTAACTTAAAACCGCTTTCGGGGGAGGCAGGGAGGGCTGCACCAACCTCCCCTTCTAACTCGCGAAGGTCTATATTTCACCAAGACTGTCATGGGGCGAGCGAAATTGATGACATTCTACCGAGGACAACATTTTTAGGTCACAGAAATTTGCGCGAGCCACCAGAGAGGAGCTTTAACCGAAAAATTCACCCAGATCTTTTTAAAGCCACGGTTTATCCTGCATTTAATGTTTGAGGTACCACCTTTAAGGGTCGCCCTTGCTGCCGGGTTAACTTAATTTAAGGGGCCTAAAGGCTAAGGAGGCAATATATCCTCGAAATGTACGGGAAACGCTACGGTTACGTATGCAATAAAATGCAAATATGCCAAGATTGCCAGATGCCTGCAATCTGGAATTTCGTTTAATTTTGAACGCGATTAAAGTCCACGGGGAAGTTAAATGTTAATTTTTCGGCGCCACGTGCTGGTTTGGCGCTATTGAAAGTCGAGAGGGAATTTCATTAAATGATATTAGAAAGTTGGTATTATATTATAAAGTTGTATATCATCTGATCGTTAATAATTTGTAAACAGACGATTTAGTTTTTTTAATTCATTTAATTACCTGTAATACCTCTTAATACTAATTAAAAATAACCTTGTTTCGATAATTTCGGTTTGTTTGTTTAGCAATTTTTCTCGTTTTAAGGACACGTTTAAAACCAGTTTTTTTACCTTGAAATCTCTTCCTGGTTCAACTCTTTTGGCGCCGAATTTAAACCACTTAAGTTGCCATCTTTTATTTTTTCCAATTCCCAGGTACTCACTCACGAAAGAAGATTGAGCACCAGCGCTTCAAGAACAATGGCAGCGATGTCTCTAGGTTTCATCGTGTTGGTAACTCCTTGGACGATCCAAGAGGTCGTCGCCGCGTGCACCGGAACCAGAGCGCCGAAAGCTCTCGACTTCTTCGCCACCTGGCTGGCGCTGAGCAACAGCTTTTGGAACCCTTTCCTGTACTGGTTGCTGAACAATCAATTCCGCAGGATCAGCAGGGAAATCCTCGCCAACAAGGTCCTTAACACCACCCCACAGCTCACATCGAAACCCCACTAATCCGTACTCCGCCTTCTCCAACAGTTATTCTGCAGAAGACTGCGGAAGAGGAAAACGCAAAGCTTCAGCTCGAACAGCAGCTCCTGTCAGATTCATCAGCAGGGCTGCGACTTCGAAAGGCTCTCCGAGAAGTATTGGGGCGAAATCCTGGAGAGGACTCTCTCGGCGACCTCTCTTCACGCTTTGCAAAAGTGTGGGAGTCATCCAAGAATGGACAGATGCAATGGAATGCACGAAACGTGTTCTATGGAGACGTCGTTGCCGGATTTATGAAAAATCGATAAGACTACGCAAACGTTCGATGTGATCTGCGAGGATCAGTTGAGATAATCGATCGTTTGCTTAGTCTATCGGAGAAAGAATAAAATTTACAGAATAAATTAAAATTAAACAAAAATATTTAAATTCAGTAACGATCAATCTGAAACGTTGTGAAGTCTTCAAAAATCTTCAAAAATTATGATTACTTGTCAACAAATGCTCGGTAGGACACTAAAATTGAACGACCCTGTATATATTTTGTGTTAATCGACAGCACATAAAATATTTTGGTGTATCACGAAAGAAAAACGTGAAATATTTTGTTTTCTCTATTGGGAAAAAAACGTGTAAATAGCATTTAACGTAATTGTTATTTATTTTTGATAATCTACTAACATTAAACGTGGGAAACGTAACATTAAAGTTGTTAGACGTTGTAGAGTTTTCTAATCGTAATTATTCGAAATTGTGCAGATTAAGGATGTTTCTAAAGCGTAAACAAACAGTTTAGTTCTTTTTTCTAATTTTGACGAAAACCATTACCTGTTTAAAGATTTTTTTGTATTACTAAAACTACAACAACACAAAAAAAAACACACACAAACACAAACTTAAGCAATAAATCATAATTTAAGTGTTAAAGACTTTTATTTCTGATGATTTCGACTTTAATTTTTAATAGTATGTAAATATTAAGCAGGCAAAAAAATACGTGTTAAATTAATATACAGTATGTTAGAAAACCACACATTTTTGTGTTTTTTGTTTACAAATTAAATGTTCCACGAAATTGCGTAAAAACAACATTGTAACGCATGCTAATTGTTAGATTATAAATTATTCCGACCACGATTCTATCTGTAAACTAAACAGCACAGAAGGTCATCTGAAATTTATGAATGAAATTAAAAAAATAGATCGAATATTTATTTTTTTAATACTCACAAATTAATTAATTTTTATTAACAAAAAATATTGATTAATTTTTATTATCCGAAATTTAAACACACCCAATGTATAAAACGACTTCCATAAATACTTATCTTCCTGGTGACGTTTTTTTTTTTAAATAACCTACACTCAAACAGAAGGTAACCTTGATTTTACAAAACCCTATATAAAAGAGGCAGACGGACCACTAATATATCCAGTTTAACACTTGGCGGTCACCATGTTCAAGGTTTTGGTTATTTCAGCGATTGCCACTGTTTGTGGTAGCGCAAAATTACGTGAGTTTTAAAAAAAAATTCGTCAAATTTCTTTAATTTAATTTTTCTTCAATTCTTTTTCGGTTGAATTCTTTTTTTTGTACAGCATCTTTCGTAACACCCTGTAAGAGAAGTGATCCCAATTTAATCGACTGTGCGACCAAAGAAGGGCGAAAAGTCCTGCCACGAGTTTTAAATGGTTGAGTATTAAGAATTTTTGAGAAAAAAAAATTTAAACTTAATTAGCCTAAAAAAGTTTTTTTTAATATTTTTCAATTTTTTTTATGTATAAATTATTTTTTTGATAAATTATTTTAAATTATTAATTTTGCTTCGTTTTCTTAGGGGTTGCTGATTTAAAATTACCTAATATGAAACCGTTAAAGCTACCGGAAGTCAACATTGACGTAGGGAACAATTTAAAAATTAAACTAATCGATATAGACATATACGGACTCGAAGATAACCACTTAGAAGTGTTTGAGTGAGTAATTTCTTTATCAACAGCGCACCATTAACGTTACCAAATTACCCAGTTGACCTAGAATGCCTTTTTTTGTTGGCACTTCTTTAAAATTCAATATTAAACTTCACCTTGTTATTTTACGTTTTTATTTATTTTTATGGTATATTTTTTATATATTTATTTATTTTATTATTTACATATTTTTATTTCCCTAGCATTAATTTCGATAAGCGAAAAATTTCGGTAAAAATTGATTTCGAAAAACTGAGTTTGCAATCGCAATACGAGATAAACGGTAGAATTCTAGTTTTACCCATATACGGTTCAGGACCAGCGAACATCACTTTCGGTAAGTATGCTTTTTATCGCTTCGTTAATATAAGTTTCGTGCACTCATAATTTTCATTCTCCAGTTGGAGCCAACTTCGATTTTGTGACGGACATCGAATTTGTACCCAAAAATGGGAAGGAGTACGCGAAAATTGTGAATCCGAAAATTGAGTATAAATCTAAAAGGGAACATTACGTTTTGCATAACTTGTTTAACGGTGACCAAAGATTAGGTGAGTAGATATTAATTTTTAGCTATTAACAAGCGGTTTATTTATTTTTAATTACATCCCTTTTACAGGAGATCAAATGAATAAATTCTTGGACGAAAACTGGAGCGAGGTATCAAAAGAAATAGGTCCGGCGGTCGTAGAAGTCGTCAGTTCGATTGTACAAATAATAGCGAACGCATTCTTCAGTCGAATACCACTGGATAATCTTATTCCTAAATAAAAATAACCGTAGACATTTGTTTTTTTTTGTTGGAGTATAGAGATGTGTTGTAAAGAATTATTAGTTGATTAAAACGGTAGACAATTATTAAATGTTATGTGCTCTTTTTTACAATAACTACTATTTTTCTAGTTATTATTATAATTTTCACTTCATAATACTGTGTTAGGTTAGCGTTTTAATATAAATAAGAAAAGAAACTTTAAAGAAAACAAATATCTAATTCTTCATGTTGCTAGTGCTGTGCTGTTCGGTTTCACATTTGCATAGGAGGCTATTTTTTTAAAAACTACATTCTCAACGAAAGATTTCTAATACAAAACTACTCTTATATTCTTCCTTACTACACCATTTGAAAAAGAACCAACCGTTTATTTCACTATTTTTAACTGTCAAACAACTTATTTATAGGTACTTTAGAAAAGTAAACATTATAAACATTAGTAACAACGGCACGCATAGCTTCTTCGATGGCCCCTTTCAGTTCGTTGAAGAACTCCTTCCAATTGGCATCCAAAAAGTCGTTCATCTGTTTACCCAACGTTGGATCGCCGCCAAACAGATTTTCGAAATGGAAATAAACCCTCTCCGGGACTACTTTTAAAGCGGATTTATTAATCGTGTAAAACTCTTCGCCTCCTACGTTTTTCACGTCGAATTCGGCGTCGTAAGCAATCTTGTTTCCAACTAAAACGAGTAATTATTACAAAACTTCTAATAAAAAGGAAAAAATATTCCTTTTAGGAACCATTTATTTCTTGCCTAGTGTTATATTTGATGGACCCTCTCCGTTGATTGGCAACACAAGAATTTGACCTTTCATAAAGTACGTCGAGTGGACTTCCAGGACGGCCATCTCAACTTTTAGTGACCACTTTTTCGATGCAGGATCAAAGCTGAGGGAGGGAAAACGGAAATATTATTTATTGTTTAAAATTTACGAAATAAACGTTTACTTGCTGCTTAAGATCTTTGTATCTTTTATATTATCGCTGGTCACGTTGAGTAAACGCATTTCTAAGTTTGGACCAGTCCCTAAATTCACCACAGGAAGCACAAGTGGAGACATATTTATCAATTTGAATTTGGGATCACCTAAAATGAAAATACGTTTTATGTATTCAAAGCTCAATTCAGTTGTTTAAAGTAACAATTCAAGTTTATATTACCTTTAACTATGGTGGGTATTGCCTGATTAGCATTTTCTGTTATACATTTATTTAGGTTTGCATCAGATAATTTACATTTCTTTATATAATTTGCTAAAAAACACAAAAGTTGTAACAGCCACGAAAATTACCAAAAACTTATATAAATAAATACATACGTAAATCTTCTCCTTTACCCAAAGCTGCAATACAAATAACAACCAATAAAGGAATTTTCGACATTTTTCAACAATACCAAAACTTGTATAAGCCAGAAAGAAGGTGTGCATGCAATTTTATTTAAAGTGCCAAGTAATTACCTACGTAGACAGTTAATGATGATGAATGACCTTTATTTACCGGAAAAACCAGTCTTTCCTTTTCAAAAAAGTATAATTACTGCATCTCCACGTGATTATTATTATTTGTTAAAGTATATATTCGTGACAGCGTGAAATTTTGCTTTAGAACCATCAGAAATTAAAGTTTAAAATTCTTAATTAATCTAGAATCTTTATTTCAAATAAATTCGCCATAAAGAAACAATTTGATAATTGAGAAAAATCAAACAACCAATGCCTTATATTATATGCAATTTATGCAACACAAAATACAGATCGTTTAGATGTGTCATATAACTTAATGATATTTAGTACTGATTTTCATCGTTTGGTTTACAAACTCATATCTATGGATATATTCCAGAAAATCATTTGAAAATTTCATCGGTTGTAAAAAAAATAATGTGGCTTCAGATAAACAATAGAAGTTGTACTTAGCTCTTTCGGTTACTAAGATATAACATTGCAACGTTATATCTTAAAATATTTTTCATCAATTTTATAGAATTACATCGTTTGCTTTAAAAAATCATATCTTTAGGACTATTCAAGAAAATCAATTGAAAATTTGATCAGTTGTAAAAGAAATAATGTAGTTTCAGATAAACATCAGTAGGTTTACTTAGCTCTTTCGGTTATTAAGATATAATATTGCAAAATTTAACCTTAAAATATTTTTCATCAATTTTATAGAATTATATGGTTTGCTTTAAAAAATCATATCTTTCAGAATATTCAAGGAAATCAATTAAAAATTTGATCGATTGTAAAACAAATAATGTAGTTTCAAATAAAAAATAGTAGTTGTATTTAGCTCGTTCGGTTATTAAGATATAACATTGCAAAGTTTAATCTTAAAATATTTGCCATCAATTTTATAGAATTACATCGTTTGCTATACACAACCATATCTCTAAAGATAATCACGGAAACTCATTGAAAAAAATAGTAATCGAACACACCTCGTTCGGAGATTCAGAAAAGAAATAGGAGTAGTAGTTTTACTTAGCTCTTTCGGTTATTAGGATATAACATTGCAAAGTTTAACCTTAAAATATTTTTCATCAATTTTATAGCATTACATCGTTGGCTTTA